>JANEYF010001201.1:0-305000 GCA_029963845.1 Rhamnusium bicolor | reverse complement strand
TCGGTGACCAAAAAAAATGCTGTTAATAGTGTCTTATCTTCAGAAAAACCACGTTTAAACAACATCTCGATTTTCAAAAGAAAGTGTCCACAAAACGTCATGGCGTCGGGAGCAGTTTTTTTGGAATTGCCGGAAGTTGGGCCTGGGCGCCATTCTTGACCACAAAAAATGCTGTTAAGAATATTTTTTAGGACATCTTGACACATGTATCAAATGGACAGTAAAAAGTGGAGTTAAAAATCCGATGTGAAATTTTAGTTTGAATTTAACAAGTCACACATGAACGCTCCCACCGCCCTGAGCTATGACCCCTAGTTCAACCCTTCCCCTCCACCTACTGACAAAGAACAGGCTGAAAGTCGAGACCATGCATTTTTTGCACTGGTATGATATTCTATAGTTATTTCGCTTGAATCATAATTGAATACTTTTTAAATTTTTTATGTATAAGGGTATTTCCATATTTTTGACACCTCCCTACAACATCCTTTATTTTTAGAGATATGAAAATCGTGTAGCGACAAAAGTTGTAAATTTTGGCGTGAACTATTCTTTGGTGATAAACAAAGCACGGATCCGAATGTTACATTAAGAATATTGTCATGGCACATTTTGAAAATTTCGCGAAAATTTCGCTTCCATTTCCCTCTCGAAGTACTGTAAAATGATGGCTAAACAATTTCCCGGAGTTATAGTTTGAGGGCATAGAAGTTCGATGCAATATTTGTAAGAAAATATCGTCATGTTACATTCGGATCCGGGTTTTAGTGATAAAGAATGAAACAAAATGGAGTCGGAAAGTTGAGAAAAAGACACAACTTATGTTTTTTAATTGGAACCCTGTATGTTTTTGGATATTTTGAAAAATTTCACCAAAAGATAGCTCACACCAAAACCTACAACTTTTATCTCTATACTTGTTTCATATCTCTAAAAATAAAAAGGCTGTAGGTTAGATGTCAAAATATATGGAATTACCCTGTACGTATGTTTTTAAGGTAGCAATGAGAGATGAAACCCAACCAAACATAAAGCGAAATTACCCAATTAATGTTTATTTTGAAGTTGCAAATCAGCAAACTTACGACTGCATTCCGGTTGAATAATACGTGTAGGTACTAATATTTAATTAACAAACATTACATCAGCCAAAGTTGTCCATAAACAAAAATTATTACTACCTACTAGTTATTGGCCAGTCATGAAATGCGAATATCATTTCAATCGCGAACGTAAATCGAAAGCCTGTAAACATGACAAGCAGATACTTCCAAGACACCCGTCCCATCGTGTTCATAATTTGATTCAGGTATGGACTCGGCTGTAACTTTTAAATTAAATTTCTTATATTGGAAACCCAACAGTATAAGATATTTGTAACTGGTTCCAGTTAAGGTGGCGTTTGCACTGCCTCGCAGCCAGGATAGCTTTAAATCGCTGTTAAATTTGTTCTATTAATAACATCGAAAAACGAAAACATACGGTTCATTCTAAATACCATGTAGATTTAATATATAAAATTACAGGCAATACTAATGTGTACTTTTTTTGAACTTAGAAAATACGAATATCTTATTTGGTGCCATTTTATTAAAAAAAATTCTCATCATCAGTATTGTCTGTAATTTTATATATTAAATCAATATGTGGTATTTAGAATGAGCCGTATGTTTTCGTGTTTCGATATTACTAACAGAAAAATTTTAACTGCGATTTATAAATTTGTTGGAATATAAATTTTTAAAAATTTACAACAAAAATAATCACACTGAAAACAAATCTAAAATAATTTTGAATTGAATTGTAATTTATGTGAAATATAATAACAAAATAATCCAAGATAATAAGTAGAGGTACTTGTTTAATAAAAATGAAATTAGCAAAAATTTTACTGTGTCCTGACTCACTAATCTTTCAAATAAATTAAAAAAATGAAACATGCGAAGCAGTAATTAATCCAAATCTGAGGACATTTGAGGCATCGTCTGACGATGTATCATTGCCAGATTATGCCCACTTGGTTGGCAGAACGAGCATCGTATGCATAATTTATTACAAAAATACTGTGCACATAGAAAAGGCTACAAAAAAAACGGTCATAAAAACTTCAAAGCCAGCACACCTCACATGCCAGCAAGCCCTAACTAGCGGCATACAGATTCGTACTTCTTGTATTAATTTATAAACAGTTCAATCTGCAACTTCTGTTAAGTACACTGTTTGACTGTTTTTCCCACGCTTCTGTTTCACATTAATTTTCATATTTCTGTAAACAATTAAAATTATTTTCTGTGCTGTTTTGAAACTTCCCTCGTAATTTGTGACACATTACCATCTTCCACATCTTCCTGACTTTCCTTGTTGATGGTGGGTTCAGTGAGGATCTTCCCAAGGTCTGAACATGTTTCCGGTATTATTTTACCACAGCCACTTGTAAACAGACACCACCCGAAAAGTCACCGCCCGCCAAAACCATAATATTTATAAAAACGCAACTGTATAAAATACACTTAAACATAGAGCAAATTTTCACCTAAATACCTGTTAAACACTTAATCTGTTAAAATATATAATGTAAACACACACTGTATAAAACGCACTTATAGCACTGACACACCAATGAAAATTCCTAATCTAATTCTTAAAACCAATATAAAATACCACCTACTAACCTACTTGAATATTTTATTAACCCACCTAGTACTGATACACTTCCGTCGTCCATCGCGAAACTGATAAATTCGGAATTCGATCCCATATCCAAAGGATGATGCGGAAGAAGGAACAAAGTGTATTGTTCATAGGGATGATTCGCACACTATTATTAGAAGGTTTAGGTATCTTAGTTAAAACAATTATGTTTCTGTTAATTTCTTATTTTAATCATGTCAGAATATACTTTATATAAGAATAATGATGTTTTATGTATTAAGTAATACATCATATTTATTATTTAACATGGTGAAAACAAATAAAGCATCCCCACTCCCCTTCTAGTAACTGTGGGTAGATTTTTATATGCCCAACCCAATTTAGGCAGACGTGATAGAAAATTTTTGTTGGCAGATTTGGATTTAACGTTATGAACATTATTTTAACAGTAATAATTGCACCCATTTATGGGATCTTGTTGAAATGTTTTCTACCTTTGACACAACATTTATTGATGCATGTTAGATTTTATAACCTCTAACACCAAATTTCCATACGTATACATTTAAAATTGTTTTAAACATAAAAGGATTGCTAATTTTGTGTATGATTGATATGTAATGTTGTTCATCGTCATTTAAAATAAATACCTCTGTAAGTACATAATAAGTGAGAAATATATTCTGTTCTGTAAGTTGTTTCTTAAAGTGCCCGAAGCGAAATATTATATAAAATGTAATTTTATACAGTCCTGTGTTCCTTAGCTAATGTCACAGCTAGTGGTTACGACCAAGGCAGTGGCATTTTTCTCTAAGAAATATTATAAGACGTAAGAAGTAATAAAAGTAAGATTCTCACAATAGCTGACATGAAATATATAGCACCGTAATATCTAATTTAAAATTCTTATCCTTTTAATAGCAATTAAATTTTATTGGTCGCAAATCTTCAAGATAATCTTTGGTAAAGTTATAAAACAGTAAGGTGCCGCTAGACGGAGTCGTTGAAGAAGAGTGTCAATTTTATTATTTCGTAACGTATGGTTCATTAAAATGTAGCAAAATATTGCTAAATGTAGAGATAGTAATTGTCTAAATAAAAATAAAAAATAATTGTTTTTTTAGCTTAACAAAAATATAGCAACAATGAATTATTTTAGCATAGTATTGTGATTTTGCGTAGGACAATTCGTTAACGGTTTGGGTAACATCGCATTTGCTATCTTCGAATATCTTCTGTTTTTTTTTTGTAGATCAATCATGTTTTCTTATTTGTTATAGTATTTACTATAGTATTTACAGATACAATAGTTCTGGGGAGGGTTGAAGCTTTGGTGTGATAAAATACTAAGCAATGTCCACAAATATAAACCCATTGCACAAAATACAACATCCGTTTCGTCAATCAAGTACGACTGAAGGAAATGATTGAATAATGATTCGGTGGAGTAGTTGGCTATAGCGCGCGATGGCAAGTGTGACTAGATAATCTCTACATTGTAGCTGCAGGTTCGAATTCCGCCAACGCCACTAACAATGTCGGTGAGAATGGTTGTGTTTCTGCGTTTTTTCATAAGTGTAACCCTTTCCCATGCAGCTGCGGCTTTGGATACGGGGGTTATCTAATTTTTGTGATGTTTATTTACATTTATAATAATTCTGCAAGGGCCAAGTTGTCAAATATTGCTATTTATACTGCACAAACATATGCAGATTTTAATTTGGTTATTATTCTTTACAAATACTTAACGTAATCATCAGAAGATATAAATATCACACTTTTATATCTCGATGTATATTTTTTTCTTGAACTTGACAAAAATTTAATTGAAACGTCAGCAAGGAATTCATCAACTTACAAATGAATATCGAGAAAAATGTTTTCCCTGTGGTGGAGAAACGAAATTATGATTCATTATTACTTCGTCGGGTTTTTAAATTTAATTTCCCCGAGAGTAAATGCGTTATTTCCACTAATCTTCGCGCTTACGTAACAAATAAAAATGTACAAAGCAAATACCAGCAATAAAACGTCTGAAATTTATCGGAAGGCTATAGAACCACGTATATTTGCACAACTCGTTATTTTCAATTCTCTCGTTCGAGCATTATCTCCCATTTGAACGGCAAAAGTGAAATGGCAGACTTTTGATTTATGCCAGCGTTCCTCGTCATAAAATAGACTAATGTTATTTTTCCTGATAGATATCTATATACGTACAACCTTCTATCTGTAAAACAAACGTAAATTTTGTTTAGCATAAATCAGCGAGGATTCGGATGGGGATGGGGATGGGAGACGTAGGCTTTTGGAGTTTGTATGTATGAGTTCGTATTTGCGTTGACGGATACGTGTGAGAACGATTTAAACATTGAAGAAGTATTACGAATTAGTTATTTTTATTTTCCCAAAAAATATCGTGAGAGTTTATTTGAGGTTGTTAGGTAGGAAACTGGAAGAGTCCTTACAAACTTAAAGCTTATTGTTAGGACGCCCGTTAATCATATTTTATTGTGGATTCATTAGATGTTATGTGACAAAACAATATCAATTTGTTTCGCCCATAGCCACCTATGAATTTCATTCCGTTGAAAGCGGAAGTGAAAATACTTTTTTATGTCAAATAATTTCCTTTTATTTGTGTATCGACTATATAAAATATCAATTTTCTAAGTTAAAAAGTACCCAAAAAAGGGGAGTGATCCATATCTCTTAGCTTTCTTAGCTCTTCATTTCAAAGAGTGTTTTATAATCACCTTCCCATACATATGCTCCCTGTCACACTAGTTGTCCACTGTCCTTTGAAGGATATTAGATGTTACTCCTTCAGAGTTTCCTTTGACTAGTATGACTAGATCGTCTGCATATATTGAAACCCCAACCTCCCACAGTGTGAGAATAGTCAATAAGTCGTCCATACGAAGTGCCCACAGAAGGGGGGAGAAAACCTCACCTTGAGGGTATCTTTTTGGTATCTTTTAGGCTAACTTATTCTCCCTGCTGTTATGGTTCTGTTTGACAGTATAGCACGGATCCAGTCGCCTATATTTGGATCAATTCCTCTGACAGCCACTGCTGCATATAATAAGTTGGGCAATGCATTGTTAAATGCTCCCTCAAGGTCAAAAAATACTCCCACCGTAATTTCCTTCATTTGAAGGAATTGGCTGATCTTCCCGACTAGGTTGTTGAGTGCTAGTTCTTATCATTTTCCTGTCTGATTGGCATACTGGTATGAAATTGTGAGGGTGACGGCTCAGGATATTCTCTCTGATATATCCGTCCAGCACTTTCTCCAGGCTAACGAACTCCTGACAGGCCACTGCAGAATTAGAAGGCATCTATCATTGATAGGTATTGAGGAAGACCGTACATGTCCAGGATGCAGGAGTGGTGAAGAAACATCTTACCACTTCCTGGGACAGTGTGAAGCGTTTGGGCGCCTGAGACATAGTATCTTCGAATCTGAGGCGCTTCTGAAGGAAGAGATGAACACCCTCGCAATGAGTGGCATCCTGACCTTCATTATAAGGTCGGAAAGATTCGACGAGGGAGCAAGAGAAGCACATGGCTCTGGTTACAGCTGGGGGTTAGTAAAAAGGGCCTACTTGTCAGAGGTCAGCCTCCCCCACCAATACCATTATCATTCTCCAGGCCTTTCAACAGAAATGTCAGGCTAATTGGTCTGAGCGATTTAGGGTTTTGTTTTCTCCTAACCATTTTTAGCATATATACCACCTTAACCGCTGGCCAACTGGAAAGGATATAGTTCCATGTGACAGACTAGCTCTGAATAATTTAATGAAGAACGGAAGCAATATTTCCAGTCCATTTAAGCTAGCATAATAGTGCACGACACATAAAAAAATAAATCTGTGAATGTTTCATAATAAGGATTTTAAAATTAAGTTGTTTGTTAACTATACTAATTTTTTAAAAAATGTTACTAATGAACTCACACTATACAGAACAGTAATAAATTAAAATTTTCCTCGTAAGCTAATGGAAAGTGGTCAAATATTAACAAGAGTTTAATAATGAATGATGTAAACAAAATAAGGGTATGCTTATTGACGAGCTGTACCATATAATGTGTTCATTAAATCCACTGTTTATGCCTCAAAAAATCATTTATCATTCTCTTTTCAGCGTACCCATATAGCGTTCAATAACTGCAAGATAAATTCCGTTTTAAATATTTATTTGGTGCCCGGATGCTTACGGCGAGACCCTACGGTTTATAAATTTACAATTGCATTTAAAATGGGACTAAAGTCATGACATAATGTCCTTTTGTGAAAAAAGTTAACAGGGGTTTATTAAATTCCATGTAAGTACTGACGTAAACATTACTTTTGTTTAAATTATTGATCCAAAAAACTTGTAAAGCCGTATATGAGGAAATGGTTTATTCTACAATTACACATGTATTATAAAATATGTTTTTTGTATGGACAAACTTTAAGTTCTTTCGTCCTGAGTAGTTTATTGGGAATAATGTATCCGATAAAAGAAGGAACGAATTTATAATTGCAGCAATTTTGAATATATACACCAATTGTGCTTTGATTTATTAATATTATTTTATGAATAAGCATGACCACTACAATTCGGACTGAAATAACAATTACCTAACAGTTTAGAAACGATTCAATTTAAAGTGTCGAATAAATATACAGATTTAATGGATGATGTCTAAATTAGGAAAATTGGTAAAAAAAAACTTCGCAAACGGGGAATCTGACGAAGAACCATTTTAAGTTAAATACTTGCAGAATAGTGGATAGTGGCTAGGGCTGGAGGCAATATTTTCTAAATGGAACGGATAGATTAAGTTTCTCAACTTCCTTGTTGTTCTGTATAATCACTGTCTGAAAATAAAACACACAACGTTATAGTAGTACAAAGTAGTACAAAGTAGTTCAAATGCGGGAACTTATACAGGGTGTCCCAACCAAAAGTAGGTACCCTGAATAACTTTTGGATAACAATTTTTAAAAAAATTGGTGAAACACGTCGACCTTGTTTCCAAGGGGGACATATTTTAATGTAATACTTGTATACCGATCATCATCCCTCTACCCTACACGGTCACCTCCTCAAAAAATTCAAATGGCAAGGGGGGGTCGAGTGATACATCTTTTGAAAAGTCTTTCAATTTCCTACATAACTGTGTATTTTTTTTTAACTTTTATCGATTCGTTCTTAAGGGAAAGTATTTTTATTTTTTATGATCACACAATCGAAATCGTTTAAAAAATCTTAAATACACGGCACTGGGTATTGGAATTTATAAAAAAAATTACATTTTTTAGTGCTCTCAAATCAACACAAGTTTTTTCGACAAAAAATACTTTCCTTGTCCGTTTAGTTTTAGAATAATAAAAGACTTATAAGTATTTGACATATTAATTTGTTCACAACCAATTTTATATCGAGATACATTTTACCAGAGTGAGTTCTCAAAATAGTTTATACCCTTCAGGAGAGAATAGAAATTGTCAGCATTTATTTTAAAAACGATAATTGTGCTAGAGCTACGGAGCGCATATTCAATAGAAATCACCCAGATAGAAGGGTTGGTTCTCAGTATGTTTTACAATTATTGACAAAATTTTGAAACAGGTTCTGTAGGAAACAAAAAGCATGAACCTCAGCGACCGATTAGAAATAAAGCAGTCGAAGTGGCAGTTCTGGGTCATTTGCAGATGGATAATACTCAATCGATCAGGAAAGTAGCTGAGGCTTCCGGTGTATCACGAAGCAGTGTTCATCGAATTGTAAAAGGCCCACACATTTCATCCATATAAATTTAAATTGGTACACGGATTTAACGAAGATGATCGCGATCGTCGGCTTGAATTCTGTGAGATTTTTAGTGAACAATTAAACGGTAATGCCAATCTACTGTACAATACGTGTTTTTCTAATGAATCGACATTTCAGTTAAATGGGGGAGGTAAACAGGCACAATTGTAGGAATTGGAGTGAAACCAATCCACATTTGTTCATGGAAACTCATACCCAAAGGCCTCAGAAGTTAAATGTTTGGCCTGGCATCTTAGGGGATCACATTGTCGGACCGTTTTTTATTCCTGACAATTTAAATGGCGAAAGGTATTTCGATCTGTTAGAAAATAACATCGACCCAATGGTTACCCAAATCCTCGAAGAAGACGATAATCTTTAGAGGGCGAACTATTTTTTCAACAGGATGGGGCGATGGATTGGAAGAAGAGTTCCTGTGGAGTGGCCTGCTAGGTCACCTGATTTAACTCCCTTGGATTTCTTTCTATGGGGACATTTGAAATCGAAGGTATGTGCAACAAAATCCGCATCTCTGGAAGAGTTACGTGAAAGAATTTTTCGAGAATGCCGTTTATTGACTCCAGATGTGTTCAGAAATGTTCGTATAGAATTTCAAGACATATTATACTTCTGTATGGAAGTCGGCGGGGGGTCATTCTGAACAATACATACGATAAGTTAAACTGCTTCTTTTAATTTTATTTCCTGAACCTAAAATAATGAAACAATTATTTCTCAGGAACGAATCCATAAAAGTTTAAAAAAATACACAGTTATGTAGAGAATTGAAAGACCTTTCAAAAGATGTATCACTCGACCCCCTTGAATTAGTCCAGACATCTCTACCGGATAGAGGCTTTTTACAGTAATGAACATGCTTCAAATGATAAATATCTGGAATCCGTTTAATATCCGACATATCAAGTATTCGGACATATTCTTGAAAATGGATGTTCTAGTACTATTGATAATCTGTTTAGTAATGAACTGTTACTTATTCAATATCAATAGGTGACAGGTGCTGCTCATATTAAACAGGTTGTTCTAATATATTTTATTTAAATTTTGTGTTATTTTTCTTCTGACATAAACCAGCTGGCCAAACTGATAAAACAAAGCCCATAGTACATTAAACAAATGGATTCTTCAATCGTTCAACAATGTCAGTTACAAGTTACTAACATTATTTGCCATATATTCTAGCTGCACTACTAACTGATGTAGATCATCCTGAATAATTAAATATTTTGAACTGTACTTTTTTCATAATTTTTGAAACTGTACTGGTTTATTATTTTCTTTTTTGTATGAAAATTAACCTTTTTAATAGGATAAGTGATTTAGAGTCGCTGGCAATTATTTTCTTTTTTTGTAAGGAAGCTAACCTTTCTTAACACGCTTTTATTAGCTTCACTTATATGTTTGTTTGTTTGTTTGTTTGTTTGTTTGTAACCGACTCTTTGGACTCGATTTTGACCCACTTTAAACGGACAGATTTAATTAAAACTTTGTACACTTACGAAGACCCGGTAACAATACAATAATTTGATAAGTTTATATCATTATCCTGATCAGGATCGCCAGTCCTTTCCTCACGTATCCTCTGCGTGAGAGCAAGAGGCTTAATATTGTAAGTATATTCCGTGATTTTCAGTTCGGTCGTTGGCCGAGCGGGCAAGTCTTAGTCGACGCGGGCGTGAGTTCAAATCCCATGGCTGAAATAAAAATTTTTTTTTTCAGAAATATCTGTTGGATGGTAATATGTTATAATATCAGCATCAATAAGCAATATAAATATAGTTTAAAAAACTACAAAACACGTTTTCATAGCACATCAAACTAAAAAGTGAAAAATAAATATAGTTTAAAAAAACTGAAAAACACGCTTTTAAAGCACATCAAACTAAAATGTGTAAAATAATTATTAATATAAACTGAAAACGATAATGAACGAAAAATACTAGTATTATTGTGAAAAAAGCGTGGGTTGCTCGATATACGAAAAATATGGCACAAAACGCCCCACGCTTTTTTCACAATAATACTAGTATTCATTATTGTTTTCAGTTTATATTAATAATTATTTTTCACTTTTTAGTTTGATGTGCTTTAAAAGCGTGTTTTTTAGTTTTTTTAAACTATATTTCTTTGGTAGGATAAGCCTCGTGATTTAGAGCCGCCAGAAACATTTCCACTGTTTTCTCCTCAATTTTCGAGTCGTTTCTTATGGTTTTTATATGCACCTGTTATATCATTTGGAATTGATCAATTGCAGCGATGGCTTACATGGTGCTCACTAGATGACTTATGATGAACCACTCGTCGTGGTACTCCATCAATTAGAATCCTTTTTTTTTTGTAGGGGAAATGTGAAACGAGGCAGAAAAGCGTAATAATTAAGAGATGGGCGAACGCGCCGGTAATAGTAGTAGTATAGTACCTAATAGATGGAGATGAAAAAGTAGTGTACGGTGGTGCCCGGTTATCAATATTTATTAAAATACCGTTGACACAAATTGTTAAATTAATACACTCTGCGATAGACGAGGGGAGGAACGTTTAATTAATTAGAAAATAAGATGTACCTAGGAGGATAATCGAAAATGTATTTAAATTTCGCCATCGAAATAGTATATCATCGACATAAATGAATAATTCTTACTTATAGTAATACCAATATACACGAATTGGGTTGTGATGTGTTTAATAATCGAATTGTGATAGTCCTTTGGCATTCAAATTTTACAATGACGTTATTTGAAAAATAACGTATTGGGCTGATTTATAATAAAAACTCTTGCTGCCGTGTAAGAAATATTATTGACCATTATGAACTTCGTATTGGACTAGAAAGATAATTTTAAAACTGTATATATTACGTAAAAACTTCTGTATAATCCGAATGCAGAGCGACGGCATTATATCGGACGGTCGCATGACCGAAAATACGATGAAATTCTTATTATTTCAGATAGGCTCGATAATGTGAGGGACACTGGTCCGTCCTTTCACCTCAAGCAGCCCCGGGTCAAACCCGGACCGGACCAAGTCGATGAGGTTGTGGATGAGCGGATCTTATCTCATCACCATCTTTCGAAAGGGGCTTTAATCTGTGGGTTTCAGGTATCTGAGATGTGAAAATATTAAACATTCCTAAGCCACTGAAATTAAGTGAGGATTACAATTTTGAAAAGACCCCTTCACTCGACCATATTTCTTTCGATCGATTTAAAGTTGATATTTTGCGATAGAGCGCGCGACTGCAATTGTGACTAGAAATCTAATTATCGTAGCTGCGGGTTCGAATCCCTTTATTTACCCTAAGAAATCCTAACTATAATTCTGTTCCTGTGAATTTATTTCCATTTACATGTACCATTTCAATTCAACTTTTTAATTTAATAATAACCTCATACACATAAAATGCAATAGAGTGGAACAAACTAAAGACCCTCTACTATACAGAAAGGTGGCCCCGGAGAATGTGTCCCGCTGCGCCGCCTCCCAACGATAAATTAATTTCTGAATTATTATAATTACCAAGTCTTATCAATTGTTGTCTATGTAAAAGAATAAACTTAAACTAATAAAATGTGATTAGTTCAACCTAATAGCGTATGATTATTATTAAGTGTAAATATTTTTTTTAAATTGGTATTTAAATTGGTATTTAAAATTCCTAAATGAATATAGAATTTTGGAAAAAGGAGAATGAATACTTTTTACTCAAAATTATTCCAGGAATCTAGAGGCTTTCGATGGGATGACACTTTTAATCAAAATGGTGTCCCTGTGAAATTGGTTTACTCGTTTCGAGGCTCTCTAAACAGAACCTATGACCAGGGTACCTCCCCCGGTTGCTTCGGTAAATATCTCTTACATCTGGAAATCGTAACAAATACAATATGAATTTAAGATACTTTTCCGGTCTGTGTTTTTTTTTTCGTGCCGATGGACTTACAGTGTACATCCATTTGTAATTAAGTCAGCAATGTCTGCTTGGTGTTTTTAGAAAAATTACTTTTTGAATACCTCTCGGATACAGAATCGATGACGATGAGATGTTAGAGAGTTTCTTAAAATTTCTTCTTATATTTGATTAGGTAATAACCGAATAATGAATTTTGTTGAAGTACACAGAACAACCTTACTAAAAATCAATTTACAATCATTCAGTTTGAATATATAACGGCGGATAGAAGAAACAATTTTCACCTGGTTACGAAAGGTCAAGTTGTGGCTGTAATAATGGATGATAAACCAAAAACACGTTACATGTATATTTACAATTATAATATCAGAGTGAAATTCTATTTCGACGTGGAAATATCAAAATCGTTCATTTTCAGACATTTTCATGTTGCATTACAATCATGTTTAATTAAATTTTTGAATAGATTTAATGAAATTTTGCAATGCGAAAGCTAATCATTAATACCTTATGAAAGAGAACTATTATAATTTACACATAATATATAACGTTCGTTTTACTGCGAATAAGTCTAATAAAAAAAAATTATTAGATTGATTGACTTACCTGTAAGGAAGATCAATCGGAATTTTTCGAGCTTGTCCTCCGAAGATAATTACACCCTGTAGTATCGTTAGATTCATACCCATTCGGTACATGTTCAACTTAAAAACTCCTGCGTAAGCACCTGTCGTCTCAATGTGAGTCACTTCGTTGTTTGTAGCAGTCAGATCGCACTAGGGTTTAGGGAGGGTGGGATGTGTAATTATCTTCGAGGACAAGCTCGAAAAATTCCGATTGATCTTCCTTACAGGTAAGTCAATCAATCTAATAATTTTCCATCGCTTGTCCTCCTCAATAATTACACCCTGTAGATGTTTAAAGATACTGCGATCTGATAATTTGTTTATTGAAATAAACATATTCATAACAGTAAACAGAAAAACCGCCTATACGACAAAAAAACTTAAAATAAGAACCTTTCTAAATATAATATTCATATTGTAAAAGGAAAATTTATTTGTCCCCAAAGTGCCTAACCTTAAAACACTCATAGCAAATTCGCTTGTATTTTGAACTAGAGGTCTATTATAAAACTTATTGAAAACCTGGGATGACCTAGTCCATCCCGCTGTATTTCTTATCGTATCTATATTCACTCCTAACCCTAGCCGCTGCCGATGTTGCAGCGTGTCTTGTGGAGTGACTGGAAAATATGTTTGTGTCAACGCCACTATTTTTTAAAACCGTCTTAACCCATCGACTTAATGTTTGAACGGTTGCTTGATGAATAGGTTTTTTTGTGAGTCAGGAAAAGATAAGTTTGTTCTGGTTTTCTTATTTCTTTTTGTTCTACGTAAGTAATGGATAATAGTTGAGGCTACACAGAGTTCTGGCATTTCTTGAAATTTTGGAAAAACCAAAAAGGGTTGGGGCTTGTGTAAACCCGATGTTTTTTATTCTATCTGGTATTTTGATCTGTACTCTCTTCCTGTCTATGATTATATTATCTAATTTTATTTTTGAAAATGTCTGCATTCTGTGTGCAGTTGTTAGAGCCAACAAGGTGATTAGCTTATGGCTTAATTGTTGTAATGTCAGAGAATCTAGTGGATATAGATTCTTAAGAAAAACGAGAACGATCTGTGGATCCCAAGTGGTCTCATACTTTGGTTTTGCCGGATTTAAATTGTATGTACCCCTAGAAATCTTTTAATTACAACCTCGTCCCCTGGGCACAGCGGGTTGAGTAAAGTAAGAGCTGCTTTATGCATGTTAATAGTGGAATATGATAATTTAGATTCTTGTAAATCCGTTAGATATTCTAAAAGAATGGGTAACTTATAATTATATGGGTCCTCCCTTTTTCTTTACAGAATCTCCACCAACGTTGATAGCAACCCTCATATTGTTTCCAGGTTCCGTCTGCTAGTGAGGCTAGCATTACTGGCAACGCCCTTGCAGGGATGTTTCGCCTTAGCATTGCCGTCCTGAGAGTGTCCCTGCCATTAGTGTAAGAGTCTTGTATAGGGGGTGTGGTAGCCTGAAAGGAGATAATAGGAGATTTACGTCTGGGCCGAGATATAATGGTTCAGAGATTAATAATTTGTTGAAAAGTGGAAACCAAGGTTGTGATGGCCAAAATGGCACTACAAGTATACCCCTAGCCTCCTCACTTTGTATCTTTTCCAGCACGCGTGAAATAAGCGCGAATGGGGGAAAAGCATAAAAATATTCTGATTTCCAATTTAATGTAAACGCATCGACATAGAGCGAGTCTGGGTCTGGCTTCCAGGAGACAAATCGTTCACATTTTTTATTGCCATAGGACGCAAAAAGATCTATTGTTGGTTGACCTAGGTTCTTAGTAATAAATCTAAATAAGTTTTCGTTTAGCTCATACTCGGTTTCAATCTCTGTTATTCGAGATTGTTTATCGGCTGCCCTATTTTGTTTTGTGGGGATATAAGAAGCAAATATGTGAATTTGTTTTTTCTTCACACCACTGCCAAATTTGTTTCGTAATTTTCCCTAGTTTTAAGTGTTGCACACTCCCCTTTTTGTTTATGCAAGCTATTGCAGTTTTGTTATCTATTCTGAGCAAAATGACGTACCCCCTGGAACTCTTACAGAAAGCCCTAAGGCCATTCCAAGCTGCCAGTAGTTCTAGATAATTTATATGATAACTTTTCTCTTCTAATTTCCAAAACCCTGAGCTGTTTCATCGCCGCAAATCGCCCCCACCCCGTATTTGAAGCATCACTAAATATTTCTAGATTGAAACCCTTTGGCTTGATATATTGGAAAGAGCTTTGTATGTTGTCTATCCACCACCTAAATTCTGTTTGTAAATAAGCCGGTATGCGCATAATTCTATTGTAATTTTTGTCTCCTTTTAACGCTAAAAATTTTTCTCGCTCGAAGTCTTTAATGTGTACCCAACTGTACTGTACCAACGGCCCTGCAGAGACTAATTTCCCCGATAAGTCTTGCAAATAAGCGGATTTTACAATGTGTTTTTGTTTTTAAAACTCTTAGTTCCTTGCAAATATTCTCTTTTTTTGTCATCTGGTAAATACATTATCATTTTTGCAGTATTATACTGAAAACCTAAGAATTTTACTTCTTGGGATGGAGTTAAAACACTTTTTCCTCGTTAATAAGGAACCCTAGTTTAATTAACAAGAGTCTGGTTTGTCTTATTGAATATAAACAATCCTGCTTTGTCCTACCTATTATTAAAATATCGTCTAGATAAATTACCGATAAAATGCCTCTTGCTCTTAGATATTTAATGACTGGTTTTAATAGTTTAGTGAATAAGTAAGGGGCTATATTTAGCCCGAATGGTAGGCAGTTGAATTGATATCTTGTATTCCGAAAAAACAAACCTTAAATATTTTCGATTGTTATCCTGAATTGGTAACAAAAAAATAAGCGTCTTTTAAGTCTATAGTTGCCAAGTAGCATTCTGGTGTAAGCAACTTAGTGACTGTTCTATAATCCTCAAGCTTAAAATGAGGCGGGGTTATAAATTCGTTTAATTTCTTTAAGTTTAATATAAATCTATAGTTCCCATTAGGTTTTTTGGCTAGAAAATATGAAGAAATAAATTCCCCTTTTTGGCGTATACACGCTGAAATTGCCCCTATGTGCAAAAGGTCCCTAACTACACTTTCATATAATTTTTGGTGAGATGCTGGGACGTTGTTTTTTGGGAATTGTGTTCTGATTTGGAGGTTGAATAAATGAAATTTTGATCCCCTTAACCCAATTCAAAATTACCGCATTCTGAGTTATTTCTTGCCATTCCTTAATATAGTGTTGTAATCGTCCTGCATATTTGCCTACCTGGCTTAACGAGAGATGTTGGCCCTCCTTTGTTGCGAGTTCTTCAGTTGGTTGGGGTTCCTGTAGTTGGGCTCCCTTTTCCGTACGAACGTCGCTGGACGCCGGTAGTTTAAATAGGTTCTACTGGTACCAGGGACTGGCCGTGACGATGATGGCCTGGGCAGTGCTTTTTGTGTTTGAGCCTTTAACTCGTTTTTCGCTTTTAAAACAGCCTGGTTTGTTTTTACTTCTTCAAAGAAATTTTTACCTAATAAAAATTCATCAATTTCTCTACCTTCCATCATCTTCCTGCAGTTTTGATTGAGGAAAGGTGAGATATGAAATTTTCGTGACAACGATATAGCATGATGGACATTACACAGTAGCTGTGAGGCATCCGCTAGAGCGGCGATTGTGTCTTTTGTCTCTTCCTTATGTGGACTCTCAATTAGCTTATTCATTGGCCTTGCTAAAGCAGACAAGCTGCACCCAACCTGCTCTTGAAGACTGATGAGAAACTTGTCCTGTCTAATGGTTTTTTCATTTAGGCAGGCATTGACTTCCATATTTAGAGCAGGTGGCTTCAGGGAAGAACAGTTTTCTGGTACAGGATATTTGTCCATAATATCAGCCCTTTGCTCTTTGGTCAAACCCTTTTTTGAGATAGGTTGACCATCTCACTACCAGCTCGCCATGAATATCTTCAGGAGGATTCGCATGAGCAGTCGGATCCGCCCCCAGTAAAGCAACGTATTCTTTGGTAGCTTCCGATATTTCCTTTACAACTGTTTCGCCCTCCCTGGTTTCCCTCTCTGATTCCTCTGCGGGGAATTCTCTGTCTGACATATCTGAAAACAGGGATTATTTTCCAGTTTAATTCGCCAATTTCGAAGAGAATTGTGAATTACGGCCCTGTACTTATTTTTGAATAAATATAATACTCCGGACAGTGTAGTGAATGTCGAGTTTCTAATTGATTATTTAGCTATGTGCTGATAGTATAGATGTTATTATAAACAACCCAATGAAGAGTTAAAGTGGCCAGGTTTTTTATTTTATTTCCTTTTTATTTTTTAATATAAGGCCGCCATTAACTATGGCACATAGACATAAACAGTTGCTGAACTGTTTGTTATCTTAAGCGATAAGCGATCTGTAGCGCAGGCTACAAAGATCTTATTCACTCCTTTATAGACAAACCGCAGGGTAGTCTATACTCACTCTATTCATATTTTATGAGAGAGATGGAGATATCGAGACATTCATAACGCAGGTTATGTGATATCCGACTTCAAACATGAAGGATTACTAAATTGTTAGATAATTTGAACTATTAGACGTATAACGCAGGTTATACAAAACTATTATAACTCTATTTTTGGTTGATAGCAAAAATGACAGTGGACTTACCCTCAACAGATCTTTCGTCTTCTGAATTTTCTGCTAAAATTTTTTCGCGTAAACGGTCTAATTCCTCTAGAATCCCTTCGTATCTTGCTTTCTTTATCCCTTTGTCTGTTGTTAACACATTTCTTGACCTTTTAGACATTTTTAATTTTAATTTTCACTATAAACCACTGAAAACACACTTCACTTTATTTTTCACGTCTCTACCAAACGGGTACAAATAACGAAGTGACTCACATTGAGACGACAGGTGCTTACGCAGGAGTTTTTAAGTTGAACATGTACCGAATGGGTATGAATCTAACGATACTACAGGGTGTAATTATTGAGGAGGACAAGCGATGGAAAATTATCATTTTAGCGCGTGTTCTTTTCATATATTTTTAAATTTTAACGACGAAATAGTTTTAAGCTTTTACCTCCTGCTTTACTTAAAATTACTTTTAAATACATCACCTTGCTTATCCAACTTTCTTTGTCCAAAAATAAAGCTCTAACCAATGAATCCGTTGTCACAATTATGAAATACACATTTTATTTATTATTAGTTAATATCATCAAAAAAGAAGATATAAAACTAAAGTAGATTGTACTAGATTTCTACAATTTTATAGTTATTATTACAGCAATTGTTAAAAATCGAAACTATTCAGAGCCACTAAAATCAAGTGATCTGGTGTCCGACAGGAGGATTTGTTGATATCAATCTACTGACGCATGACGGTCCTACTGTCATACCAGCTCTATAATTTCTAGCTTAATTAGATTTAAATAAAACCGCTAAAATCTCTTTCGTTAAGAAAGCTGTTAGGATATATTTGCTACGCACAACAAATTAGTTTTAAAATTCACTCGTAAGAAGATTTGTTAACTGTGCCATATTTCAAAATTTGATTTTTTTCTTTAAACAATGTCAATAATACAAAATGTGCTTTTCCTACAATTCAATTGTTTTAATTTAAAACAAACTTGCTTCTACATTTGTTTAAGTACAATAAAAGAGGTGAGCCTATTAACTTCGTGGTCACCTCGTATGAAGAAATTTACCCATTTTCTAGACACATTCATGGTAATCGACGCACACAAGAAAAAACCAAAAGTGTTAACGAATTGGCGTCCTCCTGTAACCATTGGCCTAACTGAAACGAGTAAGAAATAACTAACAAAATCCTTTGAAAAACTAAGCCGGTGTGTGATGAAGTATTCACGTGTGGTTTGCAGTTGTAATTAATCATTAATCATTAACAATGGCCCACCGAATAATGCAGCTCGTCTATCTCTAATAATAATCCGTAATTACACTAGAGAGACCACAAGCTCCGATTTGGAGCAGTCAGGGATATCCCTCGAACATTTCCGGATTAGACAGATTTGCTGTACGGACACATGTTTATACTGTTAGCATATAGATATGGATTTATGTATATTGAGGTGATGGAAGTGTGACCTGCGAATATCTCTTGCCCTGAGCCTATCCGTGCATGGTATGGTCATTTGACGGAGAAAAATCCGACACTATTTGTTTGTTTTATGTTATAAAGTTGCACAGACTGAGAATTTTTCATAAATCTTAAGTGAAGAAATTATGAAGTTAGTCAATGGGCATAATGCATTTGATCAAAATAAATTTATTTTGCATATTTTTTTACTTTTTTGTTGTTGACAATTTTAGCGTGGATTGTCACTGTAGTAGATTTATTGTAATAGTGCACCGTAAAACGGGGAAAAAGTAGCTTCCTTCTTGAAAAAATTTTTTTAAGGTACAACCACTTGGGACCTTCACAGCATGATAGCCTAGGTCCTTGGCCATCTGTAATGGCCAATTACAACATTTTTTTGGAGGTCAAACTTTTTTTATTACGAAGAATGTCATAAATTTGTCAAAATTAATTTTTCTTACTTTTTCACACATCCCTCATGATATCTCCGGAACCAATCGAGATAATTATAGGTATTTTTTTTTAATTGATAAAGGAAATGTGGGCGAAGGTCACTGCTTTAATTTCGTTTTTATGGAAAATTTAATTTTTTTGTAAAACTAGGTAAAACTGGAACGTTTACTTTCCTTGCTGCATTTTTTTCGGTAAGCGAAAAACTTTTTTATTTTAAGGAATTTTGTCATACCATATGCGTATGAAATAAAGCTTACACTTCAAGGAAGTTTTTAAAAAAAAAATCAGTTCTCTACGACTTATAGTTTTCGAGATTTTGTTTTTTAAAGTTACGAGTTTTTCGATCCTAGATGCGCCTCACTGCGGCGCCACTCAAGTGTGTAGAGTGTAGACTATTGAATACAAGTAATCTTATATTATACATATATTGTCAGTTAGAAACAAACTTTTCTTTGTGTAATGTGAATGCGAATGAGTATTATTTTTATTGAGTTTTTACATATTATTTAATGCTTAACAATGGAATGTTTATTTTATGTTATCAGAATTAAAATCAGGTAATACAATTCTGGTAAAATCTGTTGATACTGATGTCCTGATTTTGCTTTTACATTTTTACTGCGAAACACCAGATATGTCCCAAAGGAATATACATATTTATACAATTAGGACATAGTAAGAATATACATTTTTTGTCAATTAACAATATTGTGGCAAATTTAGGAGAGGAAATTTGCAAGAAAGTATTAACGATTCATTGCCTAACTGGTTGTGCTACAGCTAATGCCATGTATAAAATAGGGAAGAAAACGGCATTCTATGTTTTATATAAAAAATTAAATAATTTAAAAGATTTAGAAAACCTTCCTTTTCTGTCAGAGGATAAAGCGATGGAATTAGGGGTAAAATATATGCTTTATTTATATAAGAATAAAAACAAAGATATAAAATCCCTAAATGAACTGCGATGGGACTTAACAACAAGTACAAATCGGCCAGCTTCTGAGCTGCCTCCTACTGACCATGCTTTTAGACAACATTTAAAAAGGTAATTATTTTTCTAGATCGCCCATACCTATTAAAAAAGAAACACCTACATGTAATTATTCTCTTTTTAGGTATAATAATATAATAATAATACCACATGAAATTACAACCCTCTTTGTCCCTGAAGGTCTGGAATGACCTTGTGTGGGAGAGGGTTACACATTTAGAGACAATGGACACACACCCAATGTCCGAGTATACTACGATTAATCTCTCTCACAGAAAAATCCCAGTTCCTCGACCGGGAATCGAACCCGGGACCCCGAAGTTTAATTGGAAATTAGAATTGAGGCAAGTACATTACCTCTAGACCACGGAGCCAGGTGTCTGTATCAATTAAAAAATTAGTACAATAGCCATATACAATACATGCAGATGGAAGATCCAACTCGATACGGTTGGACATTTGAAGAAAATGTTTGGAAGGCAACTTTTACTAGTCAAAAATCTGTGCCCGATATTGTAAGGCAAAGTTTGTCAATAAGATGTTCCGACAGGGTCTGTAACAACAGATGTACCTGTTTTGCTCAAGGTTTGAAATGCTGCAGTGAGTGCAAATATGCAAACTGCTGCAACCAAGGAACTGTCTAGATATTTTTAGATTCCGACGTTGACGATTTTTAAAATATTTTTATAACAAGTTTTAAATTTATGTTTTAAAATAAATAATTATTTCGTATTTTTTTTAATTCAATTTTAGGTTTTAATGTATAAATATAATGGATTTTAAATAATGTGCAATGTAAATAATGATAAGTAGAACCAAAGTGCTTATGAAAATAAAATTTATATTAAAGATATGTCAAAAATAATACTTAATAGTATGCACCCACAACACGCATAGCACACTGATTAAAGCACAGTAGAACCGGGGGAAATATCCTGCCCGCAGAAACTTAATTTCAAATAACAATAACTTGAAACGTACAAGTCGTAGAGTATTGCGTTTTTTTTTAAAAACTTCCTTGATGTGTTAATTTTATTCCGTATGCATATACTGTGGCAAAATTCCTTAAAACAAAAAAAGTTTTTCGCTTACTGAAAAAAATACTGCAAGAAAAGTAAATGTTAAAGTATTACCTAATTTTATAAAAAAACTAGGTTTTCCATAAAGACTAAATTAATTCAGTCACCTCCGCTCACGTTTCCTTTATCGACCAAAAAAAAAAAAACTTGATTATCTCAATTGGTTCCGGAGATATCGTGAGGGATGTGTGAAAAAAGTACGAAAAATTAATTTTGACAGATTTGTGACATTTTTCATAATAAAAAAAGTTGGACCTCCCAAAAAAATGTTGTAATTGGCCATTTTAGATGGCCAAGGGCCTAATCTATTATTCTGTGAAGGTCCCATGTGGTTGTACCTTAAAAAAATTTTTTGAAACGTTTTTGTCGGTTTTTCAGTGTACTATAATGACTTTATAACCTTTGGAAATGTAGTTACATTTTGTCGACAAGCACAAGACACCTCATTTGGATAATAATAATTTACGCCTATTTGTTTTAATAAAACAGGGTAACGTTAAAACAACACCTGACTTGGCACAAGTAAAGTACCTACCGCGTTTCTAACCTCCCAGGGCTTATTAATTAGGCCTGTTAATTAAAGCGCGTTGGTCCGTCAAAATTTAAGTTTAACATATTAGAAAACATTCATAAACTTCCTGCCAGCACGAAGGCGGTGTAACAAGAATTTTAGTTTTTAGAGGTGAGAGTTGAGAGGTTTTTTAGCGCAACTTAATAATTTGAAAATAAGAGTTAGTGCGCAAAATGCAAAAAACAATTTAAAAAACTAAAACATAATTTAAGACCGGTAGATTTAAAAAAATATGTTTTACCCTACGCAAAGTTTTTTGAACGAAGTATATATTATGAATTAATATTTACAGGCGTAAGACAGGAAATAAATCTGCTTTAACTAAAGCGATTCACAGAACTGATTAATTTCCAAAAGCATCATCACGAAAGGCAGACTTATGCATGCCAGTGGCGGCGTAAAAATATATTTACTCTTAGCCTGACATTTTTGGGGCAAAATAGATTTTATAAATGACTTACGATAGTTATGTAACAGGTATTTTCCTGAGAACTGGCCTTCAAGATTGCCAGACTTTAATCCGGTTGATTTCTAGGCAACAAGGAAAATCTTACTTGACATTCCAATATTTATTCAGTACCTATAGTAACGATTATTTCAGTTGGAGTACTAGAAGATGCTGTCCATGTTTGTTAGAAGAAATCTGCCATTTAAAGAGGAAAATCGAGAACATTTTACGATGGAACTAAAGTTGTTATACAACTCCGAAAAATATTTATTTAGAATATTTTTATTATAGGATATTTTTATTGCGATTAAGTACCAAAAACCCTTTTTCTTTCATGCCTGTTCCGCCGCTGCTTCCAGATGTTCGATTTAACTGATTTATTTTCGGCCCGAATTAATCCGAAAGACCCCCGTAGGATAATACATCATATTAAAACAATAACTCGAATGAATAACCTGTTAATTGCTAATCTAATGTTGATATATTGCAATAATGTACATATATCTTTAAATCTCAAAGTATATCGGCCTTATAGGCATAGCCGACCCAGTTAAAAGTTAAAGAAACGGTCGAGATGAAGGCTCCAGGCAAGGTGGATATCCTTTCACTTTGGTTACTTAATTTTTTGTAGTTTACTAGTGAGAATTATTATTGGATTTTATTTTATTATCTCTACGCTATTCAAATGAATATATCCGGCGTTTGTAATGTATGTTATAATAATTTTGTCAGAATAAATTATTAATAACTTCATTTCCGACAAATAAAACATTTTTTTTTCCACCTACGATTCGTACGTATTCAAAAATACGAGCCTATTGATCATGTTTTTTTAAAATCATTATTCGGCACGAAATTGTCACACAAGAGAGCAGTTAGTGTTCGATATTCGTTAGACATTCTTTACTAATAGGGTTATTTACAAACAAAATTACATATTTGTCCCCAAAATAGCCTTAGACGAAACATATTAAAAAAAAAAAAAGTGTGTATATATATATATATATATATATATATATATATATATATATATATATATATATATATATATATATATATATATATATATATATCGTATATCATTTCTAGAAAAAATAATAAATTTGTTATTTGGGTATTACATAAGCACCTTTCAAACCTGGTATGATAACAATAAACTACTTATAGTTTCTTATATTTTACAATGTCATTCTTATCTGAATGAGCTAGTATAAAAGTTTTAAGTAGACATTAAATTAAACTAGTATTAAATTAAACACTGCATCTCAAATATATTCTACCAGTATGAATACTGTTATTTAATCCATGTCATCTTGCATCTAGGTGATGTAATTGTTTTAATAGTTTCTGTGATAATATGTATTTAAAATGTTGGGATATAAATAAATTTATTAAATGCTTCTCGGGTATGTTCTAGTCGTTTCTTGTCAGCATAGTAATCTTTAAAACACAAATTCAGGAAAACGACGCTGACATTAGACTTATTGACACAGACGTTAGTACTACGAGCTTGAGATTTTTGAAAAAGCTAAATCGAAAAACATGTCGATAAATATATCTAAATCCCGGAATTTCTTATAACCAAACTAAAATTTAGTAGCAATTAGCGGTTAGACATTTTATTTAATAATAATAAACACCACAGAAATTAGACAACCCCAAAATCCAAAGCCGAGACTGCATGGGCGAGGGTTACACATGAGAAAACGTGCACAAACAACCATTCCCACCGACTTGAAAATTTTGCGGTGCCGATGGCGGGATTCTAACCCGCAGCTACAGTGGAGAGATTATATAGTCACACTTGCCATGCCACCGTGCCGGTGAAGTAGTTAGCTGGTTTACTAAAAATAATTTATTATAAATTATGTCCAGTAGAGGAGGGTTTTAAAAGATTATTATAAAATATGATTTGAACGAAACAACTACTCAGCGGTCAAATACCCCGACCTGCATTGGATTATACCTTCAAATCGTGATAGATCGGTAGCCAATATCATTTGTCAATTCCTAACCAGACATGACCGGTTTCGAACTTATTAGTTCTCCTCAGTATGCCATAGGTTATGGAACAGACAAATAATAGTGGCCAACCTGCTAGTCATATACTGACTAAGGTAAATTGAGTAGTGGTGAGAGGTATGTGAAACCTCTCATATGGTCCAAATGCTACTATCCGACCGACATCATAGATGTCTCTGTGGCAGGTAGCAACTTGCGAGGCAAGTACCGAGAGCGGCGACCTCTAGCCCAGGTGGACTAAACTACTGTTATTAAATATGATTTGAACGAAACAACTACTCAGCGGGCAAATACCCCGACCTGCATTGGATTATACCTTCAAATCATGATAGATTGGTAGCCAATATCATTTGTCAATTCCTAACTAGAGGTCGCCGCTCTCGGTATTTGCCTCGCAAGTCGCTACCCGCCACAGAGACATCTATGATGTCGGTCGGATGGTAGCATTTGGACCATATGAGAGGTTTCACATACCTCTCCCACTACTTAAAAGATTATGTTGTTGAATGAGCAATGCCAACCTATTTGCAAGACACCTACTATTAGTGGTTTCGTGGTTGAGAGGTAAGGACACTTGTCTCTCACCCTGAAGTCCCGGGTTCGATCTCCGGTTGAGGAGCTAGGATTTTTTCTAAATCAGAAATTAATCCTAGCATACTCGGACATTGGGTGTGTATCCATTGCCTCTAAATGTGTAGCCGTCTCCCACACGAGGTACCTTGAGGTACCTTCAGGGATACAGGAGGTTGTATTAGATGTGGTGTTTAAAAAAAAATAATTAAAATTAGCTCTTCAAGAAGGAAAATAATGTCATTAATAAATATATTAAAAGATACAGGCCCCAATATAGAATCTTACAGGATCGACATAAATAAAATTGCTGTTCGTAACAAACAAACTACTATTGGACAGTGACTGTTGTTTTCAAAATTTTGTTAGTATAGTTGTTGAGTATTATCTGTCTACCCTAATAACCATCATAAATTTTCCTATTTACAAGTTGAAACAAAAATTATGCTTGAGAATACCACAATTACCTTTCGTCCTTTTCATTAAATAATAAAAGCAAAGTATTTGTTGCCTATTGATTTGTAATTATTCAGTTGAATAAACAAATACGTCTTTAAATAACACAACTACATATTTATTTAGTAGAGGAACAAGATTCTCAACAATCCACAGCGAACTTTACGAGTATAACCTTTCGTTTACAGCACAATTAATTTAAATGATTTGAGCTTTCCAGCTCTTAAGTAACATCTGATTATAATAATGATGGACTCTCACTTAATAATCAATTAACTTAAAAATTTATATATACATAATATGATACAGCTGACAGATAATTAATCATTGTAAAGTATTCTGTTTTTTTCTTTAAACGAGATGAAATCTTATAGCTTACTCTTGGCTATATGGAGTAATAAAAGAAACTTCATTGATTACAATTCAGCTAAATAATGCGTATAGCATTATTTAAGAACACAATGTCACAACTCTAAGAACACAGTGCCATAAAATACAAATTCGTCTAACGGTTTATTGCAATAATTAACGTATATATATGTATATATATATATATATATATATATATATATATATATATATATATATATATATATATATATATATATATATATATATATATATATATATATATATATGTATATATATATATATATATATATATATATATATATATATATATATATATATATATATATATATATATATTTTTTTTTATTTGACAAAAAGCGGGTCAGTGTTACCCAGATGTGAACTTGTCTATGTATGTTTGTCTAGTAAACAATACTCCAGAAATATTTGTTAAAAATGTCCACTACAAATTCAGGAATAATGTTATTAAAACAATATTTAGCTTCACTATCCAACTTGAAAATGAAAAGCATAAAGTTGAATATAAAGCAATTTGAACGTAAAAGCTCTATATTGCACTGTATACATATACATGAATATATGATAAAAGACGATGTTAAATATATCAAAGTGAACCGCGCAAACAGCAAAAAACAGGTTTAAAATACAATTCCATATAATTCTTGCATGAAATATTTAAGAAGACGCCACAATATGTCAATTGATGTTTTTTAAATGTTAGTTTCTGATGTGTCTTTATTTTTTTAGGACCATATTTTGTCAAAGTTCTCACTTCACAGATATTTTTCTTAAATGGCAACATACATATTTTTTGTGTTATTTGATCGGGTGTAATTTTTACGTATAGTGAGTGGGTTAAAAATTTTTGGTGGTTATATATGAATACTGATTTTAATCTTTTATTTACTTGTGGTAAAGTAAATGGTTATTTAATTTGAATAAATTTTTAACAATTTGCTACTCGATTTTTGCTTGTGGGGGTTATTTATAGAGTAAGGTCTACAAACATGGCCTAATAACATACAGTGTGACCTACTTGAAAGCGGGACACATCTATAAAATTTGTATTTGTGGTCTGATTTTAACTATTTTTTTTTTAATTGCAGATGGCAAAAACTGTACTTTAGAACAGTGTCATTTGTTTTTACAAAAATTCAAGAAATCGTCGCGCGTCGTAGCGATTTTTACAAAAAATCCTCCACACACCAATGGATTAAGCGCCCCCTGAAATGACTGTACCAAATTTCTACAATAAATATTCCATATTAATAATTCTGTGGCAAATTAAAAATCACACTGTTCTTATAAATTTATTTCTTCTGATCAAGTAATCCGCGGAATGAAAAGTGAAAAACAACTTTAAAAAATTATTTCTGTTGGTAGGTAACAACATTCAACAAAATTATTGGAATGCCAAAAAGAAAATAAACGCTAATGATTAATGAAATTCTTATTGCTTCCGTCGACCGCCGTTTATTTCGTTGTTTTTTTCATACGTTTAAGGTTACTTTTCTCAGTTGTTCTGGGGTAATATCTTCACATGCTTCAGTTATTTCAGCGCATAGTTTTTCTACTGATTGACTGCGGTCTTAAGTTGTAAACTGTTCGCTTTATTGTACCCCAAAAGAAAAATTCGATTGGCGTCAAGTCCTAGGATCTTGGCGGCCACTCAATAAGAGGACTGTTTCGATCTATCTACCAATTTTCAAAATGTTCATTTCCTCACCATATTATTCCGACAGGTATCATAACAAAGGTTCAGGAAAAGTTTGTCGTCTTTGATAAGCCATAGTTTCTAAAATTTTCAAGATATAAGACTAAAACATATTTGACACATTTCCATCACTTTCGGTCAATTATTGAACAATTGGACATTTTTCGTATATACTGTCCTTTCCGAGTCTTAGTCTTGTATCTTGAAAATTTTGGACACCCGGTATATGATAATAATTAATAAATTGATGTTAACTTACCAATAAACGATTTACAAACGACTGAAATTTATTATGATTATTGACGAATTTATTGGAAAGCGGCGAAATACAATTAGAAAATGAATGTTCAGAATGTTTTAAAAAACATCTAAAATCAGTTGGTAAGAAGTTGTGCGTTTATTATTAAACGACTAGTTTATTTAATGATTATTTTACATTGCTGTGAATAATTTGTGTACTTACATTTAAAAGGTCTTTGGTAAATAGTACGGAGCTACTGTTATTATTCTATTTTAATTATATAATTACGTTCCGTAATAATTTGATTATTGTGGTATTTCAATATGGCGCGTCTTCCATATACAAAATCAAATAAAGGGAACAACATAGTTGCGAATTAAACATGCCACAATTGTGGTTTATTCACATAGCAGAGATAGTATTAGTAAAGTTTAAACGATGCAGTGCCGTTTTGTTTTGGCTCGACGAAATGTTGAAATCTCGTGTTTTCCAGCAGAAACTTTTCCTTTGCGGAGTTCAGCATCACCCCGATATTATTTTGAGCGATAGTGTAGGTTTAAGCTGCAACACGACGCGTCAAAAATTAGCCTTTGTCTGGTACTGGCTATAAAAAAGGGGTTTTGTTTTCACATCTATCACTCACATTTGACGAAAGCCTCAGAAAGGAATAATAGAGAGATTTATTTTGGCGTTTTACGAGAAGTTTTATCGTCTGAAACTGCCGGTTGAGCGAGTAAACCAGCTGCTAATCCACTGACAATGCCATTTAAATACATTTTCAGCCTGGGTCTTTTATTTCATTTATCTTGTAGGTATGTTATTAAATTTTTATAAGTTTTATCTATGATACCACGTTGCATTCATTACTGTGTAACTAAATGTATCTGTGTAATATTAATTAGTACAAGAATAAGAAATTTACAATAGGCACCGCATTGAAATTTGATTTTTTTATGAATATTAATTTACCTAAACTACCTAAACAGTAACATAACGGTTCCAGAACAATCAATAAATTAAAACAAGACCATTTAGCTTTGAGTTGTGACAATTAAGGAAAAGAAGAACACATCGCCTTCCTGGATGCCGAGTGTTATTATTATTTTTTTTTTATTAAAAATTATCAAAAAGGTGCCATACACGTTATCATTTTTTTTTAAAATCAGCACTTTTAAAAACTGTAATTTTGTAAAAGTCTAAGTATAATTTAAAAAAAATTAAATATTGAAGGCTATCCATTTGAAATAACAAAGTTGGTTTCTTCCCAGACTGAACGAAACAACATCACGTAAACATGAACATAAAAATAATATCAAAATATGCATCAATTGAAAGTAAACATTCTTGTATCGCAACCGTCACAGGTGAATTGTTAACATCCTAATGAGTACTCCGTATATAATCGAATTAAAAAACTACTTTTAGGTAATAAATTGAAAGACGACATAAAATCGACGCTATAAAAGTAATAATGATTTTGAAAATTTTAAAGTAAACATTTTTACGACCAATACCAATCGAACTTGATTTACAAATGTCAGGAATAAAAACACACCAGTTTGGTGTAGACAAATGACAGTGAAATTTATTAGAAATGTACCTAGGGGGTGGAATGTTAGCAAAACAGTCTCGAGAGGAGGGAAACAGAGTGTACAAAAGCTGCGTTTTATTGATATTTTAGTGCTCGGAAAAAGATCTGAACTGGAAAGGGTACAATAAAACTGTAAATAACATCTCTGATTTTATCTGAAGTACGGAGAAAATGGGTTTTCCTTTTTACTTAACGTTACGAGTGGATTAGATTTATAAATTGAAACTAAATCCGAAATACTAGTAAGTATAGGCACGGTTAAAAAATTAAAAATTTCCTGAAGTACTGCGGCTACGTCGACAGTGTCTTACCTACGAGTATAAAAGATCCTATGTTTTGTCCACATGGAAATTTTCGATCTTCAACAGACTTCCAGTTGCTACTCTTTGAGACATGAATACCGAGCCTACATAAAAATATTCTGAAAAAAAAAAAACTTTAAATTTGAGACAGCAATTCTGTGATACACTCACCGGCACAAAAAGTGCGACAGCAAGAAAATTGGTATTTTTTAATTGAAATTTTGTTCAAGGTAAACAAAACGTATGAAATTGTTTGTTGCTGTCTTTTGTAAACATAGTTATTTTAAAAGGATAACTTTAATTCGCGGATACTAAAGCAACCATCAATTAAAGCAGCTGCTCTAACTGAATCTTCCGAAGATAAGGGAATTTTCGAAAATTACCAGCACTTAATATAATCGGTAGAATGCAAGCCAATACTAAAGAATGATTTTTTCACAGTGATAAAAAATATTAAAGTTTGTCAGTTTTTAAAATGATAAGGAAAAGAAAAAAATTGAAAAGAAGAAATTAACAAGAAAGTTGCAAGAATGCAATACAAATGATTCTACATATTTTGTGTACACTGAGAAAAATTTTAATTAAAAATATATGAATTTTTCTTGCTGTCCCACTTTTTATGCCCGCCAGTGTTTTTATTATATGTACATATATGCACAAGAACATGTACAAATCAACATTACAACCACTTAATAAATATTTAAATACTAATAAATAATTACACAAGTTGATTGGATATTATTATTGCCAGAAATTTCAATTACAAATTTTAATAAGCATTGTTCGAAGTAATCGAAATGGAAACTAATGATATTCACAGTTATATAATGGACTATTATGATGGAGTTTGTGTTTGATTATTCGAAATTAGTTGTGTAAACGGCAGCCGATGCAGGTATACGAGATATTTAGCTTGTCATAACAACACTAAATAGAAGAAAAATAAAATGCTTTTGACAAAAAAAATTGTTCAACACTAGATTCTCTTTCAAACGATGCATGGTCATTTTAGCAAATTTTTACAATGTGTTACAATTATTTTTTTTACATCTCAACGAAACAAAAGTTTTTTTATGCATCATTTTTCTATTTTATAAAAAATAAAATACAATAGATTTAGAAGAACAAGTCACTCAGCCTCAAAAATATCGAAAGAATATAATGTTATCTGCGAATTTGTATTTAATCAGGTTAGATGATAGATTTACTAATTAGTAATTATATTTTTCTCAGTTGAAACATTTAAAAATTGTGGCTTATTGTTGAATTATTCTTGATTAAATGTTGACCATTTTCGTATCATAAATTACAGCTATTATATTGCTAGATCAATTTTATGTTTAGCTTTTACAAAAATAATTATAATAATTTTGAGATTTTTACGTTTATTTACAGATTGTAATGAATCATTTTACTTGCCGACTGGAATTAAAATTAATTTTACCACAATCGTAAAGAATGAACTGGTTCTTTTCGAGGTAAGCCGCGGAATGTAATTCAGATTTTATTAAAAATGAATGTTAAGTTTAAGCCGAATGCAATTATTATTATTAATTTGTTAAAAACATGCAACATTTTCAAACAAATTTATTATCTACAGCTGTAGACGTTCATTGTCATCAAACGTGTACAAAGTTTTTTATTTTCCAACAAGAAATTTGTTTCATATGGTCGCCATGAGATAGATATACAGTTACAAAGTTAAGTGCGGGCTTTTTAGCTAGGGAATTTATTATATGCGAAATTCTAAACTGATGTATTGAATGTCTACCTACCTCTCACTTTCTTGTGGTTTATTTTGAAAGAAAACACCGCTTGATGCAAAAGCAAATAAATTTCTAATACTTAAAAAGCAGGTGTCATAGGATACACTTCTCAACCCTTTAGAAATTGTTAGTGCTATGCAGATTTAGTTATCTTAGAAATTGTGACTGACTGAAAGATGTTCAAATAATGAACCTAATTTTTCTTCCCCATGTTTTCGTATAATCGGTTTTATTAGAAATATATTGATATTTTGATTTTGTTGATAAAACAGTTTTCTATTGTGACAGCATTGAACAAATTTTGTCGCCAACATTTCGTTAACAAAAGTTATTAATTTTTTTGTTTTCTATTTCAGGTAAATATTCTCTTGTTTATCTACCAGAATGTAAGTATAAGTTCTCAAATGTTTTCATATTGTCCTTCAAAGTAACTCGGTAAAGAACTAGAATTTCCTCATCAAATTTTTGATTTGTTGCAAAACTATCTATCGATAAAAAGTAACCACAAATTAAGATAAAATTATGCAAAACTTGTCATAAAACAATAAATTAACAATTGAAACATAAAGAATATTGGGCAATAATATCTAATGTTGCATACGAGTGTTAAATTTAATCACAATTAGCTCTGGTAATTATAATTAGAAACTAATAATAAATATAGTGATTGTGTAATCAATTACAGCCCACATTTGAGAGCCAAAATTCAACAAAAATGTTTAAATGTGAAGATCGGTATTATACAGATAATTTTCTATTTTAAATAATAGACCTTGTATATTTATAAAAAATAGAAATCCCAAGAATGTTTTCAAAACTTTTTGTTTTTCGCCTGAGGACTGAGATTTTTTGCACAGCATAGTAGGCTGCTAAAGTCGACGGGACGAATGTGGGGGTGTTTTTTTCATTTATTTTTTTCGATATTTACATCACTTCACGAGTTGTAAGGACTTTTTTGGTTTTGTCAATTTATGCTTTATATGTTTAATATCTAATCGACCTTTTAAAGATTTTTCAAAACTTTTTTTTTGTTTTTTGAATTTTCTGGGGCTCGGTCTGCGTAGAGGCAGATGACCTTTTAAATGGTGAAGAAGTAGACTACACACGACATAAATGTGGTCTCTGAAAAAGTTCACATATTTTAGGTATGTACCAATTACATCTGTCGGCGTTAAACGGTGCTTCTCACAATAAAAATAGATTTTTAATGAGAGGCGCCAGAGACAAATACTAGTAATATACTTTTACTTTTGTGATCGCTAGTTAAAAATGTATGTGTATATTAGCATTACATTCACCAATACATTCAAATGTCATATGGTTTCCGATAAAACTAATTTACGTATTAACATATTAAAATGAAACAAAATTAATTTTATCATGGTCTGCATAAAAACCGTGACTGAAAACCAATCCTCAGTCCGAGCTCTAGTTATCAGGGAAATTTTAATAACCTGGGACTTCAAAATAAGGGTAAAATAAGATGTTTAGGTTTAAACAATTTATTTGTAAGAAGTTGGAATACGTAGTTACTGCGCAACATATTCAAATATTTAGTCAGATCGCCACTTCGAATTTTAATATTTATACTATCTACAGTAATCGTTTACAAATACAAAAAATATAAAGGGTCTTCGTAATAAGTTTCAATTATAATAACGCTAACTACTTTAAAACAATCATTTTATGACGCCGCCCACCATTTTGGATATCATTGTTAGAATTAGTCAGTGTTTTTAGGAGACAGTCTGTATAGTGATAGAAGTAACAATGTATTTATTATTTATCTTTTGTATATCTGCAATAATTTGCTACACTTTTTTTGCTCTCTGTTTATTTGTCGCATCCTTGCAAACTTCGTGTCGTCTATTCGCATTTTTCTGTTATCTATTCGAGAGTAACTTGCAGACAGCTTTGAGAAGCTAATCACTGAGTCTATTACTGAAATTACACGGTCGGATCATAAAAATGGATTAAGCAAACAAAAGAAGACAAACCGTCAGTTCTTATCACCGAACGACCACTCATTTTCAACGTGGCAGTCCGGGACTATCTACAAATTAGCGTTTCATTCTCGGTCGAATTTTAGTTTAAATCCGCTGGCTGTCATCAATCAGCAGATTAAAGTCGAGATTCTCCGCGAACAATTCCCAGAATTTTAAATTAACCTGGAAAGGGTTGCCATCCGTTATCCTGCAGCTGCTGCGTATTGACTGCAGACCGAGAACAGTACCTGCCAACATTAATTAAAAATGCCATTTATAATTTGTCAATTGGATATGTACCTCGCAGCTAACTCTAACAATGACTAATTATTATAATAAAGTGGCTCTTTTTAATTGATATTTTACTCCTCGGTTATTATTTGTGATTCATTACAAATTAGTTTGTGTGTGATAGCGGAAGTGATGATTCCCAATTATCAAACTCCTAATTATTATCAGACCTTTAGAAACATTTTGTAATGTCTAATGGATTCAGAATCTTTAAAGAAAAGTAGGAAGACCTGCAACAACTAGAACCACTGAATTAGAAGATGCAGTTCTGAATGTTATTGAAGAAAAATTGTTGCTAATCTTGACGTAAATCATAAATTAGTATGGAATATGCCTAAAGACTAGCAGTCATATCCGTACCATACACAGCGCGTTCAAGCATTGTTGCCTCAAGAGATGAGGCGTGCATCATGTCTTAAGGTGATAATTTCCAGCAGCTCCTTTGATTTTTATGAACTTGTCTCCTGAGTTTTTTTTTGCTTATTGTGTCCTTCCCTGGTTATCTATACCTTTCAGGTGATTCTTGTGTTGCTGATTAGCAGATGCAATTCTATGACCCGTGGTCTGTGTGCAAGTGTTTTTGGGTCCGTTTTTGTTTCACCAAAAATGTTTTGTCTTTTGCTGTCCAGCGCCTTGCGTTGACAGAGTATGTGTCCCGCTGCTTTCAGCGCCTCTTCGCACAGCCTGCATCTCATATCGCCTTTATACAGCTCTATTTTTTGTAGGTGTTCCTTCACTGGTACATGACCTGTGAATAACCCTGTTATAATTCTGAGCTGGTTCTTACTAAGCGTAAGCAGTTGCTGAGCTCTTTTATGCATGGTTGGGTTATGAATGCTTCGTCCTGGTATGTATCTATTTGTGTTCTTTTTTTCCCAGTCTGATACGCACCTCCTTGCAGTGCACTTTGACACTGCAAGCATTGATTTCGACCCAGTGAATGCTGTAGCTGATCCTTGTATGGCAAGTTCGTCAGTTTTGTCGTTTTCTAGTACCCCACTGACATCCAGATCAGTTTGACTGTATTCCATTCTGCCAGCAGCGCCTTGAGTTGTTCTAGGTTTTCCCGTACTAGTCTTGACGTCACTTTACAGCATTTCAGTGCCCTCAGTGCCGCCTGACTGTCTGAGACAATATGGATATGCTTGTTTGTGTAACCTTTCATTAAATTTTCGCGAATACACTGTAAAACTGCGTATATACAGTACTGAGATTCCCAGTTGCACAGCTAAGGCATGCCCTTGGGTTTTCACATACCAGACCCTGTTCCTGTTTCAATAATGGACCCGTCTGTATACCACATCAGTCCTCTGCTAAGGAAGTCTGGTGTGCCTACCTTTCATAGCTCTCGATCTGGCATAATCACCTCGAAAGAATTGTGAAAGGATTATCTGGGAGCCATGTGGTCTGACAACATCTCAAGGACGGGGTCTGCTACAGTATTTTTAATTCTCTCATATGACTCGAGCGAGGGCTATGACGCATCAGCTCCCCAGAATTTTGCAGCCTGAAAGAGGAGTCCCATTCTCGCCTCCCCTTATATGGAGTGGGGGGAGATTTAACAGGGCTTCCATTGCTGCACGCTAGTGTTTGCACCTGTCTTAGTTTGTTTGAAACTGTTGTATGCACCACCTTAGGCTACCATGCCAGGGATGCATATGTATTTAAGAGTTTCACAACACGGTATAGATCCAATGCACTGTTTTCAATGTTTCTCTTAATTTCAATGTATTGGTGTTAGAATAAACAAAAAAAGTTACAAGCACCTTATTCCATTTTTCTAATTTTTACTAAAAACGGACCATATTTAAAAAAAAAGCAAGAGGAATTTTTTGTCGAGTTTTAATCAAGGAATTCAAAAGTGAATAATTTCAGTTATTTCAGAAGTTTGTTAACTTCAACCTGCTCTGCTCACCTGCAATTAGATGCGTGTTGCATCACGGGCGGTTGATTCCTTGTGGTTTTTACTGCTACCATGCTACCGTTACAAATTCTCAATTTTATTGATTATGAATAAGCATTTGCTACAGAAAATAAAAGTGTAATCATTTCTTACAATGCATATAAATAGTAATAAAAAAAAACGATTAATTCGATGAGACTATAACAAAGAAGTTTTAAAGTTGGGACATTGTAACGCTGCAGCAGTCTCGGTGTGGTCTCGGTCCCATTATAATGCACAAATGACCCAGCATTATGGCATTAAACTCAAACTTCCAAGCAATTAATCTTATATTTTACTCTGACAAAATATATTCTACTCTAAACTTTAATTTAAAGTGTTAGTAGAACTTTCGACTCGAGATACCTTTTCTATGCGGAGAATTTTAATTTGTTATTGTTACTGTGCAAAGATTCGGATGAATTATTACAAAGAACCCACGGTTTTTGTTGGCGAAGGCTTTTATTTCTATTGTCGCGAATAGAAATTATTCATATTCGGGTACTTGCGCATAAGATTGTTAAAACATAAAATAAGATTAATTTTTTTTTTATATTATATCAAACTTTATAAGATTATATTAATTTGCACTCTCGCGGCGACAAACTTTTTTCTGGCTCTGACGTTTGTTATTGGTACTACTCAACGACTGGAGCTTGGCACTTGGCGGCGCAGAGGGAGAAGAAATATCACTAGTGTGGGACAGAGACGAACCAAACCGCTTTACATTGAAAGGACGGGGTTTAGACCACTACGCATCCAAACTCAAGTGCTAAGCTAGAATCGTTGACTAGTAAGTAAAACTGGCAACGTGGCATCTCGACAGCAGCGTCTTGGGTTTCATTGGCTGCTTGTGATTTAGTATTGATGACGTCAAAGGACCAAAATTCAAAACTTTGTTATTTTTTTACCTTTTTATGGATTTGAAAAATATCTAAACAAAAAATTAATGAACTTAGATTTTGAAATAGTATCGAAAAACCGAATAAAAAAAATGTGAGAATTGTTCATTGAATCTGCATACAAATCTGTAGTCAGCAGTCGCAAAAACAAAGAGAAAATAATTAATAAATCAATGGTCGTCAACTACTTAACCAGGTAGGTATTAAAATATTAACCCTATGTAAATTTTTTCACAGTATATAAAAAAAATTGTAAAAAAGGAACTAAAAAATGTCTATTAATAAAATTTTTTTATGTATCAAATGGAAAATATTTGTTAATAGGTTTTTCGCATAAAACTAAATTTTCTACCCCCTTCAGATGCATTATAATAATATTGTTAGTATCCGCACTAAAATTATTGGTGTTATTGATATTTTCCCTGGTAATACTAACCTCCTATATTCTTTATAAACTGTTTGCTTTTCTCTTAAACGATATCCCATGATTAATCGATTTTCGTTAGGTATAAGAACCACAAGTGGAGAAACAAGATTTTTCTTTAGGGTCGTTGAGTCAGTTAATGATTGTATATTCAAACTATTAGGTGTATCCGAAGAGTAAAGAAACTTGTTTAGCATTTTTAGCATCTACTTACATCGATAAAGTCGCCGATAAATTTTTAAACGTATATTTATGAGACTTTAGTGAAAGTAAATCTATTTAATGTATTCTGCTCCTACGCACTGGTGTGCATATTTTAGCATATGCGTGAAAACGCTCGGAAATCTTTTTTTTTTTTTGTCGTTTGGTTGCTAAAAATAAACTTCACATGTAACCTATACAGGGTGATCTATAGCTAGTATGACAAACCTCAGCGGCTGCTAAAAAATAAGTACTTTTTGCCTATTAAACGTACGTTCTAAAATGCATAATAAGGGAGTTACAACCCCCCTAAATGGGGATGTTGAACGTCAGTGTTGTAGATACGCCCGATATTGTATTGTACAAAAACGAAATGCTCATACATTACATGCTCGATATAGGCGCACAATAATACAAATTTTACTCTTGGTAGTTTACATTAGTGAGATAATTTTGAGTGATGAGGGACAACTTATTACCACAAACTTTATTTTGTCCGGCTAGTTTTACTGCCTGCCAACTCCCGGGTTCAAATTCCAGCTTTGCTCCTGACAGTGTTGACGGCCCAAGTAACAACTCTAAGATACTTTTGATTTATTTAGGTTTTAAAAATGCTTTAACATGTTCAATAAAATGAGAGTGGTTTTAAAATTACCTTAAGATAAACTAAAAGTTCTTAAAGAGCACTGATTCTTATGCAAAGGATTTAATGCACTCTTTAAATTAAAATAAAAAAACTGTTTGCTCCTAATGCCCTATTGATCTTATACTAGTTTTATAATACTCTTGACATTGGCTATTTTAAAACTAATTTGCCTTTTTAAAGAATTAAATAGCAAGTTGGTTTTAAAACAATCCATTTTGGAACAAATGGTTTTAATGTAGTTTTATGGAGTATCCTTGATGTAGTCATTAAAACCCATTAAGAAAACTATTTTATCTTAAGCCTATATGCTCAATGAAATTCCACATTAAATCCTAAAACATAGTTTTTACTTTTTAAAGAGTAAATTAAGAATATTTTAAAGTTCAAAGGTTTTAATTTAGTCAATTTGATTAAAAGAAATGCCTGTTGGATTTTTGATGACATTATTAAAACTAATTCTACCCCCTCCATAATCGGAGAAAACACGCCATCTGCTCAATAAACTGATTGCTGATTTAGTGAACCAGTGCAGTCCGTGTACCTACTTTATGCATGAATGAAAACTAGAAGACAAATTTAAAATGGAAAATATTAGCGACAAGTATTTTAAATTAAAACGAAGTCACTAAATCCAGCAATCACAAAACCGGCACAATTTTAAGGTTAGGATTTCATACGCGCGCCAGATCCCTTTAAATCAATAAGGCCACGAGTTTGAACATATTAAAAGCAACTCAGTTTTAAAAGGAAGAGTAGATAAATGTCTGGGACAGTAATTGTACTTAAAGTGGTAAATAAAACGCTATTTTAAGTCTTGTAAGATTTAAAATGTTCTATTAACTTGCAATCAGTTTTTATCTAGACCACGCCATTTTTTAAATAAGATACAGACCCGCCATGATGAATATTTTCAATAGCCAAAGAAAAAAAATATTATTGAAATATATGCGCTTTACATCCTCTTAAATAACTGAAGGACGGCGTGTTAAACATGCAATTTAATAAAAAAAAATGCATTTGGATGTTTAGATGCAAAATAAAAATGGACGATATTTTTAAAAAATTTTTAGATAATAAAAAAAAAACATTATATTGGTGGCGCTCGAGTTATGTAGAAGTATTTTATTATATTTTGTCAGAAAAGTGCCATCCGTTGGTAATTTTTACCAGAATAGTTTGCATTTGAATATTATTTTTAATCAGCTTTATATGCGTTACGTTTAAAATATTACCACTCTGCCCCATTAGAGACTTGCCGTTGTTTTAACTATTTCACGCATAAAGTTGTCCGACTTTAAAACAAAATAAAACCCTTTTAGGATTAATTATAATGATTTTCAAGGCAATTTAGTCTGCTGCAATTTTATTTTAAATGCAAAACGTTTTAATACATAAATTTAAGGTTGCCTTGAAGAACTCTTTAAGAATATGAAATTAAAACTAAATGGTTTTTAATATAGTTTTAAAATTTAGTCTTCAAGACCCTTTTACGATGGGCCCTTTTTGGCTAGAAGCTGCTTTATGGTGATCCTAAGCTTGTCTTGAAGATCATTTGGTTTTATTCGAAGTTTTATTGTATAATTTTAAAGCGACCTTGGAGATCTTAATAAGAGCATTAGTGTTACCTGGGGGGAGTGGTTGTGTGTCCGCGTTTTTCATTAGTGTAAACCCTCCGTACAGTACCGGCCTTGAATTTGGGGGTTGTTATGTGGTGCTTATATTTAAAGTTTATATCAAACTTATTTACAACATAAAAAATGTCGGCTTCTTTGACGACGGTAAAGGGATTTAAAAAAAAGGCGACGTTTTTTGTGTTGCGAATAATTTTGAAATAAACGGTATGTATACTATACACAAATTGAAGGGGGAATTTTAAATTAAACACCACAGATAATACAACCCCCTGTAACCCTGAAAGTACCTCAAGATACCTTGTGTAGGAAGGACAATGGACACACACCCAATGTCCGAGTATGCTAGGATTAATTTCTGGTTTAGAAAAAAATCCTAGCTCCTCGACCGGGGATCGAACCCGGGACTTCAGGCTAAGAGACAAATGTCCTTACCACTCAACCACGAAGCCACACGAAATAACATCGATTGACATAAGGATGGAATAATGTTAATTCTACGCCAGTGGAAAATTTAAATAACACAATTTCTTTATTTCTTCTTAGAATTTTTTGTTTGTTTCGAACATTAAAGTGGCAAAAAGGTCTTACTGTAATTTCACGTGCTCAAAATTACGATTCTATGAATTAGTCGAAGATTAAATTCGAGGCTTAAGGAATACCTAGATAATTAAAATATGATATTATTTTTTTGCTGTTATACAACCGGAATTTATTTTTAAGCTTTTCAGTTTAGCATTTTTATTTTTTTAATTGCTGCCAATCAAAAATGCTTAATAAAGAACTATTCGCAAATAATGTATTATTTACATTCCTTTTTTAATCCTACAAAGTAAATTATGTCAATATTTGAAATGATAATTTGTTTGAGCAAAATTCCACTTGAATTTAAAATTAATGGCGTTGGTCTATCATGCAAGTTGAAATGATAAAAACTACATTATTCAGTGTTTGACCGTTTTATCGACATTCTAAAATGGTCATACCTGCTGTTATTTTTTTGGTTCAGGTTCAATTTTTAATTTCAGCGTATGCGAAGGATTTACTTTAATGCAGTTGAGATTAAGTAAGTACATTATTATAAATAAAGCAACGCATATAAAAGGCGAAGATAATTTAACAAAATTTATTGTACATTCAATTAGCCTCCGTGGCATGCTATACAGATGATGATTTATATCACCTTGTGTTATTTAATCCCAAGCTTCTTGAATGTGTAGGCGAATACATACAAATTGTCAGGATTTATTCCTCTATCAATTAATGACCAAAAATCCTATTATGCCCTAAAATTGAAAAACGAAATTACTTACGAATTAAAAATTTTCGAGGCTTAAACACGGTGTAGAATTTTATTTTATTTCTCCCTCGCAAGAAATATTTAAGAACTTTCAGTTACTATTTACTATGCACAAAGCGTGTGAAAATTACAGGGTGTCCCAACCAAGTAGGCACCTTGAATAACTTTGGAAATATTTTTTTTTTTTTGAAAAATTGGTGAAACACGTCGACCTTATTTCCAAAGGGGACATATTTTAATGTAATACTTGTATACCTATCATCATCCCTCTACCCTGCACGGCCACCCCCTCAAAATATTCAAATGGCAAAGGGGGTCGAGTGATACATCTTTTGAAAGGTCTTTCAATTCCCTACAAAACTGTGTATTTTTTTAAACTTTTATCGACTCGTTCTTAAGGAAAATAATTTTATTTTTGATGATTACACACAATCGAAATCGTTTAAAAAATCTAAAATACACGGCACTGGGTATTGGAATTTATAAAAAAACTACATTTTTAGTGCTCTCAAATCAATACGACAAAGAACACTTTCCTTGTCCGTTTAATTTTAGAATAATAAAAGACTCATAAGTATTTGATAGTCCTTGAACATTAATCTGTTCACAACCAATTTTAAATCGAGATACATTTTACCTGAGTGAGTTCTCAAAATGGTTTATACCCTTTAGGAGAGAATAGAAATTGTCAGCATTTATTTCAAAAACGATAATTGTGCCAGAACTATGGAGCGCATATTCAATAGAAATCACCCAGATAGAAGAGTTGGTTCTCAGTATGTTTTACAATTGACAACATTTGTGGAAACAGGTTCTGTAGGAAACAAAAAAGCATGAACCTCAGCGACCGATTAGGAATGAAGCAGTCTAAGTGGCATTTCTGGGTCATTTGCAGATGAATAATACTCAATCGATCAGGAAAGTAGCTGAGGCTTCCGGTGTATCAGTGTTCATCGAATTGTAAAGGCACACAAATTTCATCCATATAAATTTAAATTGGTACACGAATTAAACGAATGTGATCCCGATCGTCGGCTTGATTTCTGTGAGATTTTTAGTGAACAATTAAACGGTAATGCCAATCTACTGTACAGTACGTGTTTTTCTGATGAATCGACATTTCAGTTAAATGGGGAGGTAAACAGGCATAATTGTAGGTATTGGAGTGAAACCGATCCACATTTGTTCATGGAAACTCATACCCAAAGGCCTCAGAAATTAAATGTTTGGCCTGGCATCTTAGGGGATCACATCGTCGGGCCGTTTTTTATTCCTGACAATTTAAAAGGCGAAAGGTACTTCGATCTGTTAGAAAATAACATCGACCCAATGATTACCCAAATCCTCGAAGAAGACGATAATCTTTTAGAGGGCGAACTGATTTTTCAACAGGATGGGGCACCTCCACATTTTGCAATAGCAGTCCGTCAATTTTTTGGAAGAAGAGGTCCTGTAGAGTGGCCCGCTAGGTCACCCAATTTAACTCCGTTGGATTTCTTTCTGTGGGGACACTTGAAATCGAAGGTATTTGCAACAAAACCCGCATCTCTGGAAGAGTTACGTGAAAGAATTGTTCGAGAATGCCGTTTATTGACTCCAGATATGTTCAGATATGTTCATGTAGAATTTTGAGACAGATTATACTACTGTATGGAAGTCGGTGGGGGTCATTTTGAACAATACATACGATAATTTAAACTGCTTCTTTTATTTTTATTTCCCGAACCTAAAATAATGAAACAATTATTTCTCAGGAACGAATCGATAAAAATTTAAAAAATACACAGTTATATAGAGAATTGAAAGACCTTTCAAAAGATGTGTCACTCGACCCCCCTTTGCCATTTGAATTTTTTGAGGGGGTGGCCGTGTATGTCCCCCTTGGAAACAAGGTCGACGTGATTCACCAATTTTTCAAAAAATTTTTATCTCCAAAGTTATTCAGGGTGCCTACTTTTGGTTGGGACACCCTGTATATGCATTAAGGTTCAAGTTCTAGGGTGATGTATAGGCAACCGTCATGACAGTATGACGTAGGTTGCATAATTATGTGACGTCACAACTAATAGAGTCTATTGTGTATCATCTTTCAAAATGGACATAACTTTTATTTTGACATTTCCAGATACGTCGGACAATATCGAGTAAAATAAATAAGTGTTTAGAAGCTCATAATTATTGTTATTATAGGGTTTGTTCCTACTGACAATCCGAAACGATCTTAAATTTGATATTCTGGTTTGATTGGTCAAGGTGACTAAATACAGTTCAAGGTCTTTTAGACTAACCAATCACATCGTGAATAATTCGGGATCGTTTCGGATTGTCAGCAGAAACAAACCTTTTGACTGGATAAACTGGATAAAGATATCGATTTGAGATTCTGAAAAGGCGTAAAATAGGAATGAAAAAAAAAAATGCGTTTTTTTTTCTCACACGGTAGAATCGTACACATGACATTGAATTAAAAACACCCTAAAAAATACGGGTAGTTTGGGATGATTATACATCTATGGAATTGAGGTATTACCACTTCAACAAAAGGATTGAACTTTATGCAAGATGGCAGATGTCCACCTTATTATAATCATATGTACAAGAGTGAAAGACATGTGAAATGTAGAATAATTAAGGTTAAAAAAAGCATGAGCATTTTTGAGCGTATTGATATTCAAAATGCAACAGATGTTGTGTCTTTGTAGCCAGGAGAATAGTTTTGTAATTAATTTAATTTTCCATAAATCAAAATTTCCAGGACCTGAGAAGATACGATTTGTTGCATAATAGTGGAAATATTTTTCCATTTTCAAAACTAAATACAAAAAAAAAATACAAAACAGTTTTTTCACCTGATGTTATCAAATGACAACAAACAACCTTATAATAGTTATAATCCAGGGTGTTGACTTGAACCTGTTAAGATCGCAACGCAGATATCTTTAAATATCTTAAGTTGCAGCAGTACTTATGTTAATTTGGAAAGGAATGTGTAATGCGTGTCTTTTCAAATTGAAAATTCGAACATTAAAAATATGTTAATGGTTTCTTGACGTGTGGACTTTTTCTTTACTCTAATAAAGAATACACAGTATGCTTAATGAATGTAACACATTAACTTAATAGCGCTAAATCGACTCATAAAATTAATCATAAACGATGTGCTAACATATAACAATAACCAACATAAGCAATTATAGAAGTCCTCTTAAAAATACCATTAACCTATATTTCGAAATCATCTCCTTAATAATAATAATAAGTTAATGTTTGCCAAGAAATTAATAACATAATTAATGACTGATATGATCATTGATCAATAACATCTAAGAAGACGGCAACAATAATTTAATAGCACTAATAGCACGTAATTACTGTGCCCTTGCGGGAATTTAATCATCACCATTTACTGCCTAAGGACATTTATTTACAGCTATATGTTACTTTATTTCGAGTGTGAAAATGGAATACGATTTTATGTATTGTTTTCATTACCTTTGAAGTTAAATATTTTTTAAATGCGAATTAAAAAATTTAGTGCATACCAGGCCCGAATAAAGATTTTCATTTGAACTTCTGTTTGAACAGTTAGTAAGGATATTTTATTCAGATCGCTTAATAGTTTTCACACTCTCGGAATAAATGAGAGAGCTCGTCTATTTCATTAAAGATCTTCACATTCCACAATACATGAGTGTTTTTTATACATTCAAAACCGCGAGCGGGAGTTTGGCACGTAACCCGCGGCACGGTTATTTTCATTTAATTCGGCCACAAAAAAAGAACAAAAAACAAAATACGTTTAAAAGAACACGAGATAAAATAATAAAATGCCAGGAATTTGTATAATGGAGCCGCGAGGGTGGAATGCTATTTAAATAAAATTAAGAGGGCGAGGCATGCGAATTATTTTCGCTTTTCTTACAATGGACGGGGTTTACTTTTCTATAGAGGGCACTATAGCACTGTGTGTTGTGTAAATTTATTCTAAATGTTCCGCGTCTAGATCTTATGCCATTTAACGGTTTATTGCCTATTTACGCAACATTAAAATCCTTGAACATCCTTAACTATACGTTCTAACTGTAATACCGAAATACCAACAAAAAAACACGAATCAAGGAACACTGCATTCATTGCTATTTCTTATATCACATTGAGAGTTTACGTTCCGCATTTCTTTCCCTCCAATAGTGCCTAATTATTTTGAGGGGCAATTGAATGGCCGGCACGGTCACCTGACCTCATGCTTTTAGAATTTTTTTTTTGGGATCATCTTAAGAGTAAAGTCTACTATAACAAACCAAATTCGACTAAAGCCTTACAAGGAAGAATCCTAAATAAAATCCTGGTGATTACCGCAGAGATACCTCAAAATGTTAGGCAGCAATTCATCCATCGACTTACCTTCTGCCAAAAAGTAAATGAGCCAATTTGAACATTTGATTTGATAGTTCAATGTTTTTTGAACTGATTCATTATTTATTTGGAAACTTGGTATTCATTCGCCTCAAATAAATTGATAAAAATTCTGCCGCTATTTCGATTATTTGTTCACATCACACAACCGCATATTGCTGTATGCAGAATTTCAAGGGGAATTAATCCTTTGCCATTTAAAGAAAAAAACGGCGATGACGTCATTGCGGGTGGGGTGAAAATTTGATAACTATAAGAAAAGATAAGCGTTTAAAAAAATGAGTGACCCATCCGAGGATTATGGTCGCAGGGGCATTCTTATTTGGGGCGTTCCACAGCCAACGTTCGTACTGTATAAAAGAATTAATGGATGCTAGACAAGTTTCGCAAACAACATTTATTTCATACACTTATCCATAAAAAATGAAATTATCCACTATACTTTATAACAATAACTAACAGTAATAAGTAGTAAGAGTAATATACAATATTGGTAGGATCTCTCCTAAATAAATGTCCTGGTTTACAAAGATTTCTTAAAATTTAAGTAGATGATAAATCCAGTAACTGATATCGCTTTTGTAATGGTTTAGAGAGACGGAACACCTGGTTTTCTTCTGTTGTACATTTTATCACAGAGAAATATTTGAATTGAAATTATGCTGTTTAACACATAACTTTAAGTTGCTGTAAATTATTGTGTAATTTATGAAACAGACTATTATATTTTGATTTATGTACGTATGCAACTTTAGATTCTGTATTTAATTATGTTTATGATATAACTAAAGACAAGACTTTGTCGGACATTTCAGAAACGACCTTAATTTTGTATATGTTTTTTATGTGATTATTAAACATACAATAACTGATAATTTTGTGATAATATTTATACTTATCACAAAAAAATTAATCATCATTCTTTACCCTTATACAAATGAACAATATTAATTAAAATTAAAAGGTATAAAGACCGTGCTTCAAATGTAAATACAGGGTATCTTTTTGTACACACTGTATAGTGCAAGAATTGTATATTTTATTGATTTAATTACTATCCTCCCGTCTCCTGTTATGTAGAATTAATACGTTTTTATTGCGAAGCATCTCCGCCTCCGCCCCCGCATTGCAGATTCCTTCAAGACTGTATTCGCTTAGAAAAGGATCATGTCATATGCCCGTTTTCTATGTGAATACAGTTCACGGCGTATTATTGTCTTTAACTGATGAGTAGTACACATATTCTAATTAGACAATCCCCGAATCCAAATCCGTTGTCTAGACGGGGGGTTACACGTAGAAAAATGTGGACGTTTTCACCGAAATTGTCAGTGCCGGTGGCGAGATTCGAACCCGCAGCTACGATAGAAAGATTTCTGTTTACGTTTTCCATCGCACGTTCTAGCCTACTACGCTACCGAACCGGTTAAACTCCAGCATTGCGAAAAATATACCCATTTGCGTTACTGATGGTTAACCACAATACTCTCAGGAAGAATTACGGATTAAATATATCACGGAATAAGAAAGTGATCGCTGTATTATATTAGTTTGACTATTATCTGTATGCAGAAATGAAGCGAAGCCATTAGGTTTCATAATAAGTTATAACCCGATATAAAAAGCGCCATTTAGTTGTGTAAAGGGTGACATATCCAGAGGAGCAAATGAAAATAAAGCATAGTTTCCGGGCATTTTGTCACGTCATCGAGATTGACAAACCAAATAGACATGATAGCCAGCGCGGCGCGACAAATCCCCTTACACGAGCATTACGAGTTTAGTTTGAGTGAAATGTTGCGAACTTTTAAAATCCGGCAAGACGAGTCGGATGTCAGTCTTGAGCTCTACTTGCGGACAAGTAACAACTTCCCGTTTGCTAATAGGGAGCTGTATGCAGGAAGATAACGACTTTATATTTTTAGTATCTCGTTTATCCACTATAATTCGTGTGGAAGTACAAAAGAAGCCTTTCTCTTTGACGTCCGTTATGCATGTATGAACGTATGCGGTGCATAATTTATTTTTTATTAGAAATTTTAGAGAACGAAGATTTGTTGCACAAGTTAGTGATACATACAAATAATTTTTCCAGACGGTCATGAAGTGGGTTGGACCCTTCGATGTGAAGATAACACTGATGCAGGCTAAATTTAAAACAAAAACAACAATTTTCTAACCTGCTTTGTAGGAGAATGTACGTCTCAAAATAAGATCTGTACCACAGCGGTTTATGTTTGATCGATGATCAAATACTGTAGAAACAAATGTCTTAACAATTGCTTCTATGGCATTTGATTTAGGATCAAAGTTAAACCACCATGGTACAACTCGTCCTTAGATAGATAGATATCGTTTATTTAACCACATTATATACAGGTTTGCACATTTGTAGCAAGTCAGAGCACAAAATCTTATAGTTAAAAAAAATTTTTTTTTTAAAGATCATCAGGGTTGATATATATAAATATAAATATACAAAGCACAAATACAAATACATAAGCTATAATGTACATAGTATATCCGTATAAATAAAAACACATATATGACAAACCAGTGTATATACAAACATACATACACATATGCACATACATACACATGCACATACATACACATATACACACATACATGCAACATATACATACATACATACACACACATATATACACACGCATACATATACACACACATATACACATACATACACCTATGGACACACATAAAACAAAATTAAACTAATTAACAAATTTAAACTAAATATCGGGTAGTTCTGCTCCACATCAATATAATAAATACAATGCGATTTTAAATGGGTAATCTTTTATCATCTATTATTATTTATCAATTTCTTGTTTATTAGAGTGATGCCCGTAAATAATCTTCAGTTGAATAAAAACAATGTTTTAATATAATACTTATAACATTGTTTTTAAAACGATTTAAATTTAGTGGCTTTACTTCAGGGGGTAGTTTATTATACAAATTAAAATTTAATGAATTACTTTCAGACTTTTTCAGCCTAAAACGAGGTATCCTTAGTAAATTTGCAGATCTTGTACTTACTATAGTTGTGTAAATCAGAGTGGGTATCAAAACTACTGCTGTTTTTATGTATTTCAATTAGAGAGAAGTATATATGTAAAGATGGTAAAGGCATTATACCGAATTTTAAGAATAGTGGTTGACAGTGTTCCCTATTATTATTAATTCCACTGATTACTCTGACAGCTCTCTTTTGAAGACGAAAAATTCTTATGGCATGACTTGAATTACCCCATAAGGTTACTGCATAAGAAATACGCGAATGAAACAATGCAAAATATGCAGAAAGTAGTCTGTTGAAACCCAATACCAACTTCAATTTGCGTAATAAGAAAATTACACTTGTAAGTGTTTTCTCTAAATAGTCAACATGACTATTCCAATTTAAATTGTCATCTAATATAACCCCCAACAACTTAACGCTTTCTCCTTAGTGATGCTATGATTCAAAAATACAACAAGTTTCTGTGATTTATCACAGTTTAGTTTGTTTATTTGTAAAAAACCATTTGTTAGCAATTTTTTCAATTTGATTTAAACTATCGAGAAGATTTGAACAGTCTCTATTTGAAGCAATTAAAGTTGTATCATCGGCAAAAATGACACATTTATACGGCTGGAGAAAATAGTGAATATCGTTTATAAATAATATAAATAGAACTGGTCCCAACACAGATCCTTGGGGCACGCCATGTTTAACATCGCTGAAGTCTGAATTTAAGTTGTTGATACTGACATATTGCTTCCTATTTCTAAGATAAAATGTAAAGAGAAGTAGAGGCAAACCTCTTATACCATAATACGATAATTTCCTTAGCAGCAGGTCATGAGGAACACAGTCAAAAGCTTTAGAGAGATCACACAAAGCGATTCCTGTGTGTTATTCCTCCTCAAAATTTCGAATAATGTCACCCACAACTCGCTGTACAGCTTGCGTTGTAGAAAATTTGGAACGAAAGCCAAATTGGCTAGGTGAAATTATTGAATTACGTTCAAGGTGCTGATACAGTGTCCATTTTAAGAGAATTTCATCTAATTTCCCAAAAATGGGAATAATCGAAATCGGACGGTAATTGTCCACTAATGTCATGTCACCCTTTTTAAAAAGCGGAATAACCTTAGTTACTTTAAAGGGGTCTGGGAAAAATGCTTCCTCAAAACATCTATTTATTAATGCGGTAAGAGGACACAAAATTATATCAATAGTTTTTTAATTATCTCACTATTTAGATCATAAACATCAGTACAAGGGGAATTTCTTAAAGCATTCACTGCATCGAGTACGTCATATGTGGAAACTGGCTTGAGAAAGAGGGAATCAGCTACGACAGGAATTTTACCCATTATGTCATTTATATTTACATCACTGATTGGAAGTGAAGTAATAATATCTTCTACTACAGTGCTGAAATAATGATTAAAATCATCCTGTGATAAAGCAGGACCTATTTGCGATTTCGACGAATTTTTATTGTTACGCTCATAATTTATTAGTTTCCAGCTGTCTCTAGATTTATTGTCTGAATTTGCAAAATGTTGATCGTAAGCGGCTTTTTTTGCACTTTTATAATTTTTATGTAAATCTTTGTACACTTGGAAATGCATAGGGTTTTTTGTTACATTACATATTTGTTTAACGCTAGCCAATGTGTCACGTATTTTACGTAATGACTCGTTGAACCAAGTTACTGGTGGTTAACTATTTTCAAAGGCGCATTTTTTTAGTGGAAAGTGCTGATGCACGAGATTTTTATAATTGTCAACGAGTAAATTCGACAAAAAGTCTACACTGTAATCGTTTCTTAAAAAAAATGTTCCAGTTAAGATCAGTTAAGACCTTAATGTATTACCCCTATATAAATTTGCGCCCCTACAAAATTACAACCCTCTAAATTAGGATAAGCCGTTTTTTATATATTGCATTGCCTTCAAATCCAGTAATATGGACTGCCGAAGTAAGATAACTGCCAATTTTCTTTTGTAATATGCCGATTACGAAAACTCAAGACAATTCAGCAAGACAATCCCATTTATCGGCTGAATTTTGCGCTTGATTTTCAACTTTAAATCTTCTAGATTATTGCGTTTGTTTCGTATACTACTCCTCAGATGACTCTACAAATAAAAATCCAGAGGGGTCATATTCCGATATCAGGGTGGCCATTCAATTTTTGTGAATCTTTGATCCAAATATTCCCGACAATTACGTCCATAATGAGATGATGCTCCGTCTTGTTGCAACCAGATGTAGTCATTAAGAAGTATATCTATTAATAGCCTTTCCAATGAATAAATGAAAAAAATTGATGTGTTACATGGTAATAACAGTTTTAACTTACCGGAATAAGGAAATCAGACTACAATAGCGGCTACAATTTTATTCCGAGGAGGAAGCAAATCTCTCTTCTTCCAATAAAAAAGGGACCAATTATGTACTGACGAATAATTCCATCCCACAGATTTTGCGCAATTGTGTATGTTTATTTAAGCATTTCGCTAAAATATATCTTCGTCTAAGAAGATTAAGTTATTTAAAAAATATGAATCATTATTGCATTGGTATAAATAATCGATAAAAAGATTAAAATGCGACTAAAAGTCAAAACATGAGTTACAGACTTTAAAACTTGAAATTTGAATGCAAAACAATTTAGTAATATTTAAAAATAGAGTCACAATTAAGTTGCTACTTGGGTCTCACCACTTCATGGATTCAACAAACCTGCTTATCTCCTAACTTCAGTTGAAAAGAGATCAACTTTAGACTTTAGAAACCGGTGACCAGTAGCTATTCTTGACCTCAGTAGTACAATTATGTCATTCCACAAAATTTTATTTTTGAAATATCCACAAAGACCCATAAAAGTCATAAAAGTTTCAAAAAGGTACATTCCACCAATAGACAAACCACTAGGTAAAAAACTTCTTGACCAAAACACTCCATAATCTGAAAAAGCCCAGTATTAGACTCACTGCTTGCGATTTTTATTTCTAGGCACCATATAGGTGTGTTTTATGTTTATTCGTCGCTAATAACTTTAATGCCACATTAATTTATCGAATTACCAGATTAAATTGACTTAATTTACCTCAATTAAAAACCTTAAAACGTTTACCAAAACACTAATTACTCTAATAAACTAAATTTGATGTAGACAAAGTGGCAAGATTATAACCATACGTTATTAAATCGTAACTTTAAATCTTACATATTAATATTTTCATAAATCAAATAATTATAGAAATGTTTAATCATTACCATTTTATAAAAGGATAAATTTGGTTTAAACTTAGTTACTGAATGTTGTGTGTCTAGAGTTCAGAGATTAGAGACAGGCGGAGTTGTGAGCCCTTGGAGTATCTGAACATACATATGTAAGCATAAAATATTAGCTAGCAATTTGACATAAAAATGGTACCACTCAAGAAAATGCTGTTCATTATAGGAATTATTTCATGTGACGGTCATCAGGTTAAAGTGATCGTTACAATATTTTTGAAAATCCGAAAATTTTTGTATTATTTTGGACACGCCGTCAGAATTTAGATTTGATAAAACAATTGAACGTCGTATACAGAGGTTATGGGGTAAACATGTGTTTTTTATAAACGGAACACCCTATTTATTTTTACACAACTAGGTAGACATTTTTTCTGACTTCAGCTGTATTAAGTTTGGCCACTTTGTTTTTAATACTTTCCGAGGTATTTCAGTGTAAAATAAAAATGATTATGTGAGTCGAAAAACGTTTACAAAATTAATAAAGTTAGCCATGACGATGTTTGAGAGAACGTCTCTAAAGTTATATTGTTTTGTTCTTAAACTTCCTGTCATTTTTCATTCTTGTACTTCAAAATAAAATAGGTTAGGGTCACCAATAAAGTATGACATGTTTTCAATTTATGTTAAAATTAACAAAAATCAACCACGTTGACGAAAATGGTTCAGTTCTATACGTTTCCACTATATTAATAAAAAAACAATAATGGGTCTTCAATTCGTTTAAATGCATCCTTCGAAATCGCCTTGTGTAGATATTTTTCAGAATTACTAAATTTATGATAATTAGTTAGAGGATTTATACCTAGCTGTAAACAGGACTGTAGAAATTTACTAAATACATAGTTGGGCATATCCACGCGAATTTAATACCCTTCTACTTATGTTATGGTGGTGAGGTAAAAATTTATCATTCACAGCATGAATATTCAACGAACGCTTCAGGGCGCAATCCAATTACCGTATTGAATTTCTAGATATGCTTTTAAGTAATTATAAGTAAACAGTATCCTTACACAGAATAATAAATATTGCTTCAGATGCAAATTAAGCCGTTGCAACGTAATTCTATATAAATAGAGGTAAAGTAATGGGCACAACAATTGTGAGAAACGTATGGGAAAATGTTAGTGTAATTAACTAATTCGTCCTGGTTTAGATAAACGCCAACCATTATGTGACTTTGTGAATGAAGCAACGTTTATTATTGTTGTTTGTATATCACTACGTTTACTACATGTAGGCAAGTATAAGAAGGTGACCCTTACATTTTTTCAAATTTAAAATTATGAGTATCGTAATAATTTGATCTACTGATACGAATTTAAAGTATTTAGAATTTCGAAACTTAACTTCATAAAACCGCATATTTTACACGGAATTTTCTAGATTGAAATTGTGTGTCGCAGTCTCAATCGTAAAACAACGTATACATATCTATTACATTGTGGCATATGGTCATATTCTAAGCTGTTCAATACAAATACGTATGAATTATATAATTTACATATTTATTAAGCACTAGACACAAGTAGTTTGCATTTAACATTTAAAAAAATATCGTCGAGTTACCACACACACGTTGTCAAATTGAAATATACCTTAAAAAAATATAGACTCAAATCCAAATCGAATATGTATGTTACTTTAGAGACACGCTGTAATAGGTATATTTTATAAAAATGTAAAAACGCGGGCATTTTTGTGGTTTTACGTGTATACAAATGTTCGTGATAAAATGCAAATAAAGGAAATCTACAAATAATCTTGTCCTTTATGGTATTGTTAATTTCTAAATTAGATATTTTCCTTTTAAGACGATGAAAAGAACATTTTTATTGTACCTTTTCTATTAAACTTCGTAGCTATCAACTGTCCGACATATCCTGGAATCTATACATTCAATAGGTAACGCATTATCCACCCCTGTGGTCATTTAACAAAAAAGGAACAATTTCGTCCAATTATGCAGACTCAGCTGAATCAACTCTGAGCACTATCCCAAGCGATACAATGTAACCAGGGTGACATGATGCTGATGATTTCCAGCTCGGGAAATTTGGAAAATCCCTTTTCCTTATCACACGTCGTTCCTTTTGATGCCTTACAGTCTAATCTGAAGTGGATACAACTGAAGCAGCGGCGTTGCCAAATTCAGAGGAAGTTACGAGGTTTGACAAGTTATTTTTTTATAAAAGAGGACAGTGTTAATTGTTAGTTGCTCTTGGGATACATATTCATAATATAAGATGTAAGATTTGTGATGAAATGAAGAGAACAAATTATTATTTTCTTTAATTTTGAAATAGAAATTGGTTTTTTTCCTGTATATTTTTTATTTTTAGGAAAACAATTATCAAATTTTGTGAAAACATATTAAAGAGTCCTCGATTTTGTCGGAATCACATACAGAGATTTCTTTACACTTTTTTTATTTAGTAAATCCTAAGATGTATATTCCGTTAAAATTTTAATGTTTATTTTCTTTTAGACTACATTATTTTATTTAATAAAGAAATCGGAATAATTCATCGAGAATGGCTCAATTACCAACGTATTTGGAAAGACGATTCCTCGACTGAGATTAATATAAAAACTAAATTTATTTAATAATGGCAATTTATTACTAAGATTACAAGATACATGAGAGTTTATTCAACAATAATATCATGACTGTTTGTAATATAATTTGGATACATTTTTCGACAATTTGTTAATAATAGGCGCGTTCACAAAACAAAAAGTGTTAATATTAGTTAAAATAGAGCCTTTACTACCAATGTCTAAGATTTATTTGAAAAAATTATAACAACAGCTACACGAACTGTTTGCTTTATTTGAATCCGATAAACGCTGGCTGACGTCACATGCTCGCAGCGGCGCAACGGCTGCCGGAAATACATTATATGTACGTACAGCGCCTGCAGAACAAAGCCCACACTGCACTGCCATTATTTAGAATGTTGTGGTTTAGAATGGTTAATATTTGTTTATTACGTAATAAAAAAATGGAATATTTTTTAGAAAGGCGATTCGCGTTATTTGTGCAAAATGTAGACGTTGTTGTTATGATGTCTGATTTTCAGGCATCAAATAGCGATTTTAATCAACCGTAATCCCATGTATAAATAAGTATCTATTTATAAACTTTATAATGTGTCATTTGATGGTTCTCTAAATATAATAAATTGCATATTGCAACATTTAACAAATAATCAACAACAAATAAATAGGTATTAATAGATGCCTACTTATTTCATACGCATAACAATTCTGTGTATATTGTATATAGGGCGTTTCAGAAATAGTATGCCAAACTTCTACAATGGACCAAAATAAATAAAAAATTTCTTATGGTCACGTGCCCAAAAATGAACCGTTTCTAAGACACACGATATGTAATGTACCCATTGTCAGAAATAAATTGTTTTTTTTTTATTTTTTCGGAAAACACTAGAAAAAATATCTCATGTGGCCAGCACATAACTTTCTTATACCAGTAGATTTTATGCTGATCTAAAAAAATCATTCTATTTAATTCTTCACTTACCTCAATTAAATTTTAATACCTAGCGTATCTTGAAATGTTTCATTAAAATTTTTAAATAATTAATTTATCAGTATCATTCGATACTGTCAATAATAATGTCATATATTTTAATAATTTTTTTGTTATTAACATTGACATCTTTGTAACTAAGTCAGACCTTTCAAACGTCAAACTATCACAATTTATCCTAACCCCATTTTATGAGGCCAAATGTGTAAAATATTTCAGTTTACATCAGCTTTATTTAAGTACTTGGGAAATATATTTTATTCGCTTGATGTAGTAGACATGATTTATAATCCTTCATCAAGACTATATTTTTTTGTAAAGTCAAATACAAAAAAGTTTGGGTGTCATGACCTCCCATTCAGAAAGCCAATTTTGCTCATTACCGAATTTTTCATTGTCTTTGGCCTTTAAAGCAAGCGTACCAAATTTGAAAGCTCTATCTCACATACTGTGGCTGCTATCACGATACTAGACATGCAGACAGATTTTTTTTCTTAAAGTTATATTTTTTCATTATAATTTCTTCGAGATTCTTCCAGAAATGCAATAAAAATTTTTTTTCCGAAATTGTACCTTTTTTCTTCTTTCATTCTTCTGGTGGTACCACATTCACCAAATTTAATGTGTCACCTAAAATGTTGTTGACAATAACAATTTTTGTACACACACTTCCTTTACAAATAATTTTTTAAAGTGTTATCGTGATTTTATGTGAATTTGGAATTATAATTTTCATTTTTATTATCTGGATCAAATGTGAAGATATTCGCATCGACATCGCTTGAGTTAAATTATCATTATCACAATGTTATATATAGTTTATAGAAACTCAGATAAGAAAAAGGAATTTTGTGGGAGATGTCGGAAAGTTATCTTACACTTGGCGTCATTGCGAAACAGTAAAGCTATCGGCAGGGATATCTTTAAGTCCCCAATAACAGTTCTTCAGGAATATATAAAATCACCACCAGTGGAAATCGAAAGGAAAACCAATTCTATACAGGATATCAATGGACAAACGCCAAGTGTCGATGAAATGAATGCATCGAAGAAATGTGGTCGTTAGTTTCACAAGGTTTTCATTTTAATGCACGCGTCCAAGAATATGATTATTATGTGATATATCTTTGTTAATAGCATAAACCGTAGAGAATGTAATTTATGTATTTAATGGCATACTTATCACTTCAAAAGGTGAGAGCTTCCATGCAGCATTCGATTTTTTCCATTGCGGAGAAAAACGATTAACTTTTTTTGGATAAAAATAATTAACTTTGAAATTTCTGTTAGACACTTACGTAATTTAAATTTACCGCTGCTAGCCTGTGGAGACGGTTTTCTTCAAATATAGGAGCCGTCGGATAAGGTTTTCAATTTGTTCATTGCTGTAAGTTCAAAGGAATCAATTTTTCAATCATGAACAATAACGCCGCCGCCTGTGTTACGGAGAGCTTGCTATACCATCGAAACAGTGGTAGCGTGGCGAATTCATTCTTCGACTACTAGAAGTACTTAGATATTTATCATCAGTTATTTTTTATATTTTAAGCTTTATGTTTTGTAGCTGAGAGAAAAAAAAACGAATTGGTAAATGACTTTGTAAGCCAAAACTAATTAATTTTCCGTTAAGTTGAATGTGTAAAGAATGACAATTTTCGACATTGTATACATAGACATCGTATAAATATTTCGTTTATCTACCATGACGAATAACAGTAATATTTATAGCAACATGGAACTGACTGATATGCATCTTATTTATGGATATTGCAGACAGAATACCATAGTAGCAAATATGCCTTACGTGAATAGATTTCTCGATTGACAAACGTCAACTGTACCAACTTACCGATTCAAAGAGTGCGGCTAGTAACGGTTTATTATTTATTATTTTTTGCTAAGGTGCCAAATATCAGCGTGAAGTTGAACGCAAGTTAGTGTTATTCTGTCAATATATTAGAAAAAAATGTGTCGCTATTGTTTCTGGTCACATTTACATAGCCTAAAAACCATTGACGAAGATTTGGCCAAGGAAAAGAACTGTAAACTTTGATAAGAAAGAGGCAATTTTAATAAATATTGTCTTTCCGGTAGTTTAAGCGACTTACGAAACCTTAGTACATCAGGCTGGTGTCAATTTTTTGGGTACACAAGACCGCTAAGAGATTCCCAAACATACATGCCCCACGGTTCATAAACAAAACGGCTGTCGTCGCATTTAATGAAATTATGGTGGGGAAGGGCATTTTCGCTTTTCGTTCGAAGTGTTTATTTTTGCATTTGTGTTATTTTAAGTTTTTAATATAGGTTTTTCTTCGATTTCTTTTTTTGTTTGGACTTTTACTTGTTTCAACAAGACATGAGATAAGCGATTATTAAGTTTTAGCGATGGAGAGAGCCCTTTGTGACGTTTCGCGATCTGATAGGCTAGAGCGTGAATGCGGTAACCGATTAGTTTATAAACCGTGTGCATGCCCTACCTTTGTCTTGTGGGACAGGACAATACAGAGCGCCCATCTGTCAGACAACGACAAGACATAGCCGCGACAAAGACTAGAGAAAATCTGGTCAGTGATTTGGAGTCTTTTTTAAAGTAGGCCGCGCATACTAGTGCGACCCGATAGGAACATACACAGGTCAGTTAAGTTTTGCATTTAAATATGTTCCGACCGTTTTGTGGATGAAAAAAAAAGGTTTAATTTGATCTAGAAGCAAGAAAACCTCATCCGATAAAATGGCTGGAACTTCTGAGGATACACTTCCAATTCCTTCACTACTTCAAATCCCCCGATTAATATTGACAAAGAAGTAATGTGACTTTTGTGTGTCGCTTTGATATGCGCTCAATTGTTTTATTATGCATTATTTAATGTCTGTGTCGCGTATTTGTCGCGGCTGTGTCTTGTTGTTGTCTAGCAGATGGGCGCTCTGCCAAAGACAGCTTTTCTTTAATATGTTCTTTATTACACATTCACTCGTGTACCCGATTGACTTACACCAACCGGTATATCTCAGGAAGTAAAGTTGACCTTTACCTTTCCTTTTATTTTTTTATTAAGGTCATCGACAATGTTGTAGAAATTAGTTCTTCTGGAATAAGTTTCATTATACACAAGAGAATAATTTAATATACCAAGGATATTTAAGATGATGTTAATACGCCCTCGTCCCCAGGATTGCCAACATAAAACTTTAAATCACTGTCAACATTTTTCTGTTGATGAGAACTAAAACTGAAAATAAATAATTCATCCTAAACACATTTAATATGTAAAATTACCGGTATTACTGATGCGTATTTTTTTTTATTAGTAAGCAATATGAATATTTAGGTTGATTTGTTTGTTTTCATTTTTCGATATTACTAACAGAAAAATTTTGCTGATTTTGCTCAACAACGAACTCAATCTCTTCCTTGACCTCTAGAATGTGTGTACTAAATTTGAAAGCTTTATCTCAAAAACTGTAGCTGCTATCGCGAACCACACAGACTGACACAAAAAAAATTTTCTGTCTGAAATTTTGTGTAGTCATAATTCGTCGAGAATTTTTTTGACGAATACAAACTTCCTCACTTTGAGGGGTGAGGAAGTAAAATTAAGAGTGGGGGATTTTCCAACAATAGTAATTTTTGAAATTTCGTATTTTAAGTACTGAAGTTTATCCCAACATTTTATGATGTTGTCAGTGTTCAAAATTTCAATTTACAGCTTTACGTGAAGATTGGTACAAAATATTTTATTGGCCTTCAAATTTTATTGGTCATCAAATTTCTCATTTCTCATCTAGACACACAGAATTTTTTGCAGAAATCGTATTGTTTTTGTAATAATTCGTCGAGATTCCTCTAGAAATGCAAAGTGGGCAGATCAGAAATACGCTTTTGAATCGACTTAATTGTTAATATAATCCTTAAATTTTATGTAAGAAGGCAATAGAACTATTATACGATTGAAAAACATCTCGGAAATAGAATAGAAGTGCACTTGTACGCCTCTGTCTCCTTGATTTTCTTGTGCAATCGACAGCTTTGTGACCGTCGCATGCATGTTTGTAACTTATCGAACAAGGCTGCGTCCAGCTACTGAGACCAATTATTCTAGGAGACCTAATTCCGAACCACGCCATCGCATCGCCATGGAGGCATCGCACGTCACGTTTTCTGATACGCCGGTGAATTATAATCAAATCCTCCTTGGAATTCTGCTGGGTGTGATTTTCGAAATGAAGGAAGGTCATTACGCAGATTATTAGTCGCCTACTAATATATTTAGTGCGCTGGGGAATTCCATGTATAATGGACTTGCTACGAAGGTATTGAGAAGGGGGAAAGGGGATTGGTTCGTAGATCTCTCCGTGACAAATTTATTTATAAAATATAAAACAAAAAGGAATCGGTTGTAAAAAAATATCTAAAATTTTAAATTCATTTATTGCAGGTCAAATTTTCTTCAAAAAAAAAAAAGAAGAAATTGATCAGTTACGTGACGACCCATAATTTCAGCCCATACAGTTGCTTTCTGTGGAAACTGGGTACGCGATTCTATCACTAAGTAAGGATTTTCACGTTGTATTTGGTTATTTCACTATTTAGGTAAAATGTAGCTTCATCTGCAAAGACTATTTTGTTTCGGAAATGAGGATCATTATTGCACCTGTTCATCATTATTTCACAAATTTTTAATATCGTAATCATCATTTGAGAGCTCTTATATTAATTTGATTTTAAGATGACCCTCTTTCTTCTTGAACATTTGGGATGCTTCATTATCAATAACTGACTAGTCGTTAAAAAATGAGGATCATCTTAAGAGCTGTTTCTTTGGATGTTGCCGATAAATTAATTATTATTGTCATGGAAACAACCCAATTTTTTGCATTTAAAAAATCACAGGAACGCTAACTTTTTATGAAACATTCCAAAAGATATTTAGGTATTTCCATACATTTCTATACTATTGAATAACAACGTACAAAAGAAAATAAAGATCTAAATATACAAGTTTTGTAACTTTTGAAACACTGATGTAATTCTTGACATGGCTAGATGTTTGATACACCAAACTTCGTATCGAAATTCAATTCTACAAACAAACCAGGGCTTTGTGAGAAGCCGCTGTGATAGTTATTTATATCCAACTGTAAGAGGAAGGCTGGCATGATTTATAATTTAAATACAAGAAGACGTGCTAGTTACTGTATGTATAGTTCCCGGTCAACATTTATTAAGTGCATCATCTCAATTGCTCAACAGTAATTTATTATCTGCTTACCTAACGTAAGAAATAAACACAGTTGTCTCCTAGTAGCACATCTTTGTTTCTTTTACACGGCATAAAAATTCTAACTTTGATTTGACTTGCATTAGGTATAAGCAACATGGAGGAACTCTTATGTTTCTGTTGCGTGTTTATTAAAATATTCCTGCATGTTCCAGTATGTTGCTTCTTGTTGCCGCAACAAAATGCAATTGTTCCATTGTGTTGCGTGTTTTCATTCGAAGCGGCAAATTTCAAAGGAAAAGAAGCAAAAAGTTGAAACAAATTGAATCCTACAGGAGTTTTGAGTGTTTGTGGGATTCAAATTTCCTTTTACTTTCTTATACCTAATATAAGGAAGTATTGTAATCGTGATTTTTTTCGACCTCGAGATTTTGATTGATATATATATACGTTTCTAACCCTTCCGAATCCATTCTGACTATTTTCCGAATGATGTCTGTCGGAGCGTGTGTGTGGATGTGTGTGTGCGGGTGTGTGCGTGCGCGTGTACGCGCATGCGCGTGTACGCGTGTGGGTGTGTATGTTTGTATCCGCGATAACTCAAAAAATACTAGTGGAGACTTTCCAAATTTGGTAGTTAAGATTGTCAACAACATTTTAGGTGACACATTAAATTTGGTGAATGTGATACCACCAGAAGAGACATAATGAATGAAAGAAGAAAAAGGTACAATTTCGGGAAACAAATTTAAAAAAAATTTTTTGCACATCTGGACGAGTCTCGACGAATTATAAAGAAAAAAACTTAACTTTATGTTTCGCATGTCTGTAGTATCGCGATAGCAGCCACAGTTTTTGAGATAAAGCTTTCAAATTTGGTACACTTATTCTAAAGGCCAAAGACAATGAAAAATTCGGTGATGAGCATAATTGGTCAGCTGAAAGAGGGAGACCCAAACTTTTTTTGTATTTTACTTTACAAAAAAATATATTTTTGATGAAGGATTATAAATCATGTCTACTAAATCAAGCGAATAAAATATATTTTCCAAGTACCTAAATAAAGCTGATGTAAACTGAAATATTTTACACATTTGACCTCATAAAGTGGGATTAGGATAAATTTAACAGTTTGACGTTTGAAAGATTTAATTTAGTTACAAAAATGTCAATGTCAACAACAAAAAATATCTGATGCGGCCAGCACATAACTTTCTTATACCAGTATATATCATTCTGATCTAAAAAAATCATTGTGTTTAATTCTTCACTTACCTCAATTAAATTTTAAAAACGTACCTTGAAATGTTTCATAAATTTTTTTTAATAATTGTCATATTTTAATAATTTCTTCTTATTGACATTGACAGTTTTGTAATTAAATTAGATATTTCAAATGTCAAGCTGCCAGGTTTATCCCAACCCCATTTTATGAGGTCAAGGGCGTAAAAAATTTTAGTTTACATCAGTATTATTTAAGTACTTGGAAAATATATTTTATTCGCTTGATATGATAGACATGATTTATAATCTTTCATCAAGAATATGTTTTTTTGTCAAGTCAAATACAAAAAAGTTTGGGTCCAGTATATATATATATTTTTTTCTTTTCTTGACCGTTAATATCAAATAATATCTGATAGTTTTTTTGTCTTTAGAATCCAAAATTTTCGATATCATTTTAACACGCAAATTTTCTATTACAAACACAAGTGTAATGTAATTCATTTCCAAATGAAGTCTTTAACATTAAAGGAAAAAAAGCAGTGTTTTTTTAAGTCACTATTATATGAGAGAATTGAAAATAATTAAGAACAAAGCATATACCTATGACTGCGTAAGGCCATTACGTAGCACCTTGTTTACCAGATGAGTAAACATTTAGTTAAATAACTTCTTCAGAAGTTCCTGTGTTTCCGTTTCCGCTATATCGCCTTCTGCTTACTTTGAAGAGCCCCGTAGATTTTCTAGAATTAGTTGTTTCCACTACTTACACTTTCATTACGCCTTTGTACGCACTGTACGATAGAATGCGAAGCATCTGCCAGAGAATCTGAAATTTGGTTGTCTTATGCGACAAAGCAGATTCTTCGTAATCAGCCACCATCGGATTTAGAAAATCCTTTGACAAATTTCCTTGTTTATTTAGTTATACATATACATACAGTATTTAAACAAGTCACGAAGACGCAAAAGGGAGTAAAATATATGCATAATTATTACACTGGCGACATGCGGATTTTCGTCTGATTGTATTACAGAAATATATAAGTACTGTCAGTATAGAAATAGTAATTGTTTTATTTTCGTCCATACATACATTGTTCCTGCTCGGGACAATTTAATTTATTTCATATAACTGGAATTACAACTGACCTTTCTTATATTTATGTACGAAACACGATGTTATAGAAATGAAGAAATCTTTGCGCAATAGCATGCTGGAATGTAAGATCATTTAGAGCACATGATGAAAAACGGAGAAAAAATTATAATAAATTGTGAATTTTTACCGTTGTGGAAAATAAATATTATTAAAAATTATTTTTATTTAAAATTTAACTTTGCGTCAGCCAAAATTTTACAAATAAAGGGAAGAATACTACAAAATTTCCTCGTCGTTTTGCTAAATATTGTCTTATATAATGAAAATCAATCGAAATATTTAGATAAGCTTAGTTGAAATACTGATAATTTAATATATTAGTCAACGATTCCAGCTTGGCACTTGAGTTTGGATACGCAGTGGTCTAAACCCCACCCTTTCACTGTAAAAGTGATTTGGTTCGTCTCTGTCCCACACTACCGATATTTCTTCTCTCTCTGCGCCGCCAAGTGCTGAGCTACAATCGTTGAGTAGTATAGACCTGTTACTTTTATTTCTCAAAATTCTGTTTCAAAACCGACTTTGTAGATTTACAGAAGAACCTATATTGCCAATTATTTCGGATTCAATTTTGTGAATATTCCTTTCTCCATTCGACTTTTTACATTTTTTATCACAGCGCGAAACAAAGCAATATATGGTTTCACATATTTTTTTGGTAAACTACACACAATTTGCAAATAAAAAAAGAATTGTAGTGACGGACTCAAAAAATCCACAGCTCACTCCTATTGGGGTAAATCTGATCCTGTTTTTAAAACGCAATCCAAAAAAGGCAATATCTTAAATTCTCTCACAAAATGTGTAATAGTTGTGTTATAAATGGCTAAATGAGATAAAGTAAACTTTCTAAGAGTTGCTGATTAAAAATGAAATGTATATCAAAATATTTCAAATCCTGTTAAGATTTTCTAGTTTTAAATTGTTTTGGAAGGGGGCGAGCGTAACACCTATTTTACGTCGTGTAAAACGGTAATAAATGTAAAGCAGCGGGTACTGCAACTTGGCATCAGGAATGTTGTCGGTCACGTCATCAATTTATGAATTATAGAAATGTTAATAAAGACTTTTTCATATTTCTTTTTTTCATTCAAAAATATTTTATTGACTTGCAACATTTTACAACTTTTTCGAACCCCTTTTCATTGATAAACCAGTACGTGCCGTTCTGTGTAACCTGATTTGGAAATTTAAAACTGATGACGTGAACGCCAACATTCATGGTATGAATTATAGTGGTTGTATGGGTAACAACCAGACTAGCGGAACATAGCAGTTCCGCCCCAGTCTTCTAACGGCTTGCATGTAACAGCTTAAAACGCAGAAGTAATGCAGTCGTAGCCGAGGATTGTGTAATGGATATAGGATCTTTCGGAAGGGATCTAAAGCAGACGATCCCTTGTCCATAAGATCTTAGACAAATAAAAGATCCTTAGTCTTCGACAAAGAAGAAATTCGCAATTTCCAGGTTGAGGGTAGCTCGTCTCCTGGCGTCGGTGACGGGCCTTGGTAGCGGAAATAGGCTACTTATGTTAAATAATTTAATTTTAAAAAAACTTGTGTTGGATGTTGTCTCACACCGATGAATCGTTCTGTATATAAACATGGTATTTAAATATAAGGATGACGATAATGTATTCAACCAACTCTAGTACAAAAAGCTTTAAAATACATCTTAATTTTTAACTCGGAAAAGCAAAAGTACATTGGGGTGTGTCACGTACACAAACTTCGCACTAAATCATTTAATTAGAATATGTGGTAGTCTTTCCTTGAGTGTGTCATATATCATTTTCAAGAATATAATATATGGGTAAAGGCACAGAGATTATGGCCTCTGACACGAGGATCTTGTCTCGATTTAATTATATCCTTTCCCTTTAGTCTTTATTGTCCTTATTTGTCTCGGCAAGAAGATAAAGAGGACAAACAAAGGCAGCTACAAAATTATTGCATTAGGAGTGTAAACACAGGAGGACTTTTTGCTGCTCCGGTCGAAAGTCTAAATGTCCTGTTTGTTTCTTCTACTTCATTTTATTTAATAATTCAGTTGTCCTACATTTCTTGCCCTTTTTTTTAATAAGTATCATATTTCCATATTCTAAGGTTGCGTTTGGATCGTCCTAAGTACAAGTCTATTAATAAAATATCAAACACACATTACAACAAGTCAGATCAATGTTAAAACAATCGGCTATAATTTTGTAATTTTGGAGCTTGTTGATAATAGCAAGAATTTAGAAAAGAACATCGATATACTTTAAATAAAGAAACCTATTATACTCTCAAAACTCTTTATTGATTAGCAGTCATTTCCGGGTATTCAAATAGTCATCTTCAGACCAAAAGATGACTATTTGAATATTCAAAATCCGTTTCCTATTGTTAACGAGTTTTGATAATAAATACATTGATATAATTCTCGATGGGAGACAATTTTGTTGTTAAATGAAAAAAAAAAACAACAACATTTAGCTTATACTTTTTTAACTTATAATTTTTTTTTAATTATGAATGTGAAACAAAATGAAATTTAAGATGAATCAATAATTAATCCAAGTCTCTAGCTAATATAATTTCACGAAACTGTATTTTTAAATTTTATTAAGAAGATATCAAAATTTTGCAAAAAACTGTACTTTTCGCTTGTAAATATTATTTAGATTACAAATAAAGCAAAAATGGATGGCGTTTTATCAATTTACACTTGATTAATTAAATTACAGTTAGCACTTTACAGAATTAGAGGAGGATAGAAATAAACATTTCTGGGACTGTAAGATTACAACATACCTCTATCTATTGTCTTTAAATTTGTGACCGTGTAAATTTAAATTTAAAATTCTGTGAGGTCATGGTACGAAAAGACACCGGTATCGTAATTTGACAAAATTAACACTCCTTTAAATCATTATTTTATATCATTTCTAACAAAATATTTTTGCTAAAAAAAACTTTGTATTACCGTTACTTTCAACATCGACGTTTAATTCAACAGAACTTTCTACAAATTAATTATAACTTTTCTGCCCATTATTGCCTCCGTTCTCGCCTTATTAAAAGTATATTTAAAATTAAATTTACCCGCTGATAACTTGGTCTTGTTATTAATTAAAACAAACAGAAATAAGCTCCGGCAACAAACAACACAACACAGTATATAATGTGAAAGCAAAGCACTTAAACAAACATCGGGTCATAATAACACTTGAAAGTACGCTTTATTAATAAACGGTAAAACTAAACCTTATTCAATAGACTAGGAAGGATTTTACATATAAATATGAATACAAAAGATACGCAATCTAAGCATATCCACGATTAAAATAAAAAATTTAATTGAAAGAAAATATATTTAATTATGTAATTAGTAATGTGTGGTTGGTAATATACCAGTGTATTAAGTGTATTATTCTTAACTTAACGGTTTTTGGGTTATGTTGAATAGGTACATCAAATCGTAGATCAAAAAATGTAACATGTTTTTCCTGAAAAATTAAAAACCATGACAATTGTTAAGATGAGAGTAATTATTAATTTACATGATAGGGAAAAAGTTTCGTTACTTGGGTCAGTTAACAGCCACTATTAAATATCTCTTCTGCCACAGTTAGCAAAGTAATGAGATTCATTGTACAATCTGATTCTGTGACATGATCAAAGTGAATAGATACTTCTTCCATTGTAGTCGCCTGCCACCACTTCCAAAAAAATATAATCTTACTCTTGTATGAATTAATTACGAAATGTATAATTATTTTATATTTCGGTAATACTTATTAATAACTATTATTAATAACTGTTTTATATTTGTTAAAAAATACCTCTCTATTTCGGTACATACTTATTTTCGAGTATTTAAGACAAGTTTAGCATATATTTCTTCACCGTTATTATAAAATAAATTCTCTAAATATTTTTTTACTGACACATACTTAGGCTAGTCACACTCGCCGCTCCCTAGAATAATTGAAACAAAATTTCAGGTTCACTGAAGTAACTAAAACAAAAAGACGACGGCGACGACCTTCAGTCACGGAACTGAAACTTGTCCTGTTTCTAATGACAAAAGTGACCTTGGTAGGACATATCTTACGCTTGTAAAATGTAAAGTATCCATGAGTCAACAAAAATGTTTATAAACTGTTTATTTATTGGTATCTTTACTTCATTTTTAACGGCCTACCTTACCACTAGCTGTTACTGAATTGCGGTCTTGAAAGGTCAGATCTTCGCGAGTATCTGTAAAGTTCTAAAAATACACATTGGGAACTATTATTTTCTTTCATTATCTAGTGAATCATGCACGTAATTTTTATTTTAAATCGTATTACAAATACTAATAAAAATATGTGAAATAATTTTCCCATATATACTTACGGTGTTTATACTAATTTACAACACCTGGTATGGGCATACCCCATGTCAATTTTCTAGTATAACCGCAAGATACGGAGATTTACGGAGAGTTTGAGATGCCGAAAGATTGCTATAATACGAATAAGATGAATATAATACAGAAGTAATTTAGTCATTTTTTTCTATTTATTTCTAATATTTTAAGAAATGATTCATAGTTAGTTTTTTATAAAATGAAATTATCTTTACAATATGTAAAGTTCCTTAATATTTCTTAAGTTTATGTATAAAGCTTTTAGATATTAGTTAACGCAGTTTAAATTTAAAGAAATTTGATAATTTATTATCTGATCTCATTTTTTTTCAAAAATAATCTAATAAAACCACACTAAAAAAATACCAGTGAAAATTTTAAATTATGAAAGGACGAGTCCATCTTTTTTTCACACTGTAGATTGGTCGATATAAACACACAATTGAAAGTAGACGCACAATATAAGGAAACCGCCGCATAAGGACTTTTGGACTAAGATCTAATCGGCCATATTTACGGTTATATACATTACAACACATCATCATGTCTTGCCGTGTAGGGTTAATCAAAGGTACAGAGAAGGCACTGGCGTATATATTTTCTCATGGCTTGCTAGATTTCCCGATTTGTTACCGATAGAACATGTCTGGAGTATGCTGAATAGAAAACAATGTGTTCTGCCAGACTCCGCTGATAACTTCAGCGACCTTCGCCTACGTGTTCAGGAGACATTGTCTCATGAAATAATACAATGCAGCGTAACATCAGTCATCTTGTAGATAGTGTGCAGAATATACAAAGTATATATCGGATAATTAAATTTTTACATACCCATCTAATATGTTTTCGCTAGATTTTAAATTAAGTTTGCAAACTTGATTCTAATTATGTTTCTTATCTTTATTCCTAGAAATACTATGGTATTTTTTTATTTTTGTCGTAATTCTGTGTTTTATCTTCTTCTATAAATCATCTTGAATATCTCTGTTTAAAAAATCCGTTTTGCGGTAGACCATCAAATTCCATTTCCCAATAAATTCTACCTTTGTATTTAATTTTCCGGTCTTTGAATTGAGCGCGCGTAATACAGTCCACCGAACGAATTGCATAATTTTCGTACGTCTTTATTTATATTTGGATTATGCTAAGGCCAGCAGACTATAAAAAGTGAATCTGAGATGGCTTTGTAGTGAAAGTGAAATTACCCATGTGGAGAGTTACGTCCTCGCCAACTGTTCCACGGCACGCTACGTTTACCGACGATTATTATTTCGTCATAACTGTCGCTGATATTTCAATCAGAAGCCATTGAATGTCAGAACTTCACTCGCATTATTTTTTTAATAATACAGATAGCAGTATGTACTCCAATTCCACTGACTAAATTTTTTTCAAACACAGGTACAGAGCTGGAGTATATGAAGAACTAATATTAAAAATATTAAAGATACTTTCTGACCAGTCATGTAAGAACTTCTCAAAAGGTGTATGGAGACCACAATTTGATCGCTTATTGAGAGAATTAAGCAGACAAAAGTTCAATCAACCCTCTGACCGGCTCCAGTCGAAAATTATTATTTTTCTCATATAGACCATTTTATTAAGACATCGTTCAGCCATTTTTTGAAGATGGTGCGTTAAACTGGCTTTGGATTTTTTTGGACTTTTGTCTACTTATTGTATACAAAATTACCTATTCAAAAAATTATACTTAAAAATGTGCAGTTTTCAATGAATTGCTTTTCAGGGAGAAATGGCTCCAATATAGACAGTAATCTATCAGTTAACGGGGGATATCTGGCTTTGCTTGTATATCCTATAATATACTGTGATATCAAAAATTATCATGGTCAAAAAAGGTGGTCATTGATTCTAAAATAATTGTCGAAGCTAGTGCCGTACATTCATCTCGATCATTTTTTGATTGTCAAGAAAATATGGGACGTGACTTGACAAACTTTAACAAAATTATTACAAAAGGATGATATAGGCTAAGACGGCAGTTGTCCATTCCATGACCGCATTTGCCAGAGATAATTTTTGTTATCACGGTACTATATCCCCTGAAAAGTGAACATAAACTTGTATCTGCTTGAAGTTATGTTTTTTTAAACAACTAATGCCAAAATGGTTCGTTAACCTATTGACTTTGGCGAAATGGGTTAACAAACTTTTCAAGAGCAACGGACAAAAAACGCAAAATGTCTTGCTGGAAACTTACCTTAATTTATAAAAGTTAATTTTGGCGATTAAAATGTCAAAGCAAATACCAGTTAAGCAACTTCATGAAAACACAGGAGGCGACGACGAAGAGGAAAGCGAATAGACATTAAAAATTGCGCTTGAATTTAAAAGTCAGTGTTGGCACGTGAGAAAAAAAGGGAACAATAAACAAACTAAATGCTAATTATTATTAAGTATTTCATCCACATTAATTATTAGAAATTGTATTTATGATGTCAAACGAATGTATGATCTGGTTTAAAAAAATTAAATCCGCGGATTATTATAGCAGATCTAATGATCAGCTTATCTTATGGCTGCACCGCATATTCGACCATATCCACACTCAAAAATAGTATATGTGTACTAATATTTTTCAGGGTAATATATTCAACACATTTTGATAATATGCTTTGTTTTCAATACTTATAAAATAAAACATACATAACGCATCTGGAATATGCCATATTTTATGACAAACAGAATAAATTACATAATAAATAACTAAATGTATGAGCAGATCCCCAAAAACCCGTTTGTAAATAATAAACAACACTTTAAAAACAAATTTTATATTAATTTTATTCAACAATTCGCAACGCTTCTCGGAAAATTCTCGCATGTAAATAATTTAAAAAAAAAACAGTATTGTGGATTTAAATTTAAATATATAATTCGACGTCCTTTTTTCATGATATATAACAGCTTCAATCTCTTAAAGAGATTTGCATAACGTGTTGTAATCTGAATCTATACAGCACAGCAACAAGTAAAAATTCTGTAGAGATTCTTTCCGGTAAATTATGGTTCAAATATATATTTTTTAATATTCCCTCTGTATACGTGCGTATATCTGTATAATCTGTCGATATTTTTTGTATACATATCTAATATCTTTTGCCAGACTTAAAACGTTTACATAAAAAATTGCTTTGTATGTAAAATAGTACTTATACAGAAATTGGTTTCCAAAATTTTTAAATATTTGGATTCACCAAATCTATAATGCACATAGTTGTTAATAAACATTCATAAAAACTCTAATTATTCAATAAATATCATAAACATTACGTATTGAACCTAAAAACAAAAAATACAGACAATATTAAAAAGGAATTTGGAGAACGTGGGTGGCAGATTGCCGGTTATGAGAGCTTCTATTAAACCGACCGTTTGTACTTTTATTTTCGTTTTATGAATGCCATTTAGAAAGTGAAATGGACTGTATTATTATACATTTGTGACCAGAAAATATCCCGAGTAATTCCTACGTAATCATTCTGTTTTTGTGCCCCTCTTATTCTATCTTATAATGGTAAAGGTTACGTTAAATTAGTTCTTACCGTTGTGGAAAATTTTAAATAAAACAAACTTCTTTTTATCTTGCTTTAATGAAGGTATAGTTAAAATCCCCGTTTCGATAAAATTCACACGCATTTTTCGAACATGGATTTTATTTAGATGTCATCCCTAAATTTTGGTAATTAATCAATAGTATACTTGTCTACAATGCGATTATAAATGGTGTCAGGGCGCCATTTTGCTCCAAAATCTAATTTCCTCAAAAATCTAACGTATAGGCAGGAATATTAGGAATTCACATTTTATGACCGCTATTTTTAAAGAAAAAAACTAACTAATTATATCTTAATATATTGGAAAACAATAGATAACTGTGGGCGGTATATTGGTCGTCGAGAATTAATACAATGGACCATTCACTCTCCAGACTTAAAGCTATGGGCGTACATTAAATCAAAGGTATACATGACAGAACTATAGTCCTTCATTGATCTAAAACAAAGAATAAGAGAGGTATGTGCCAACATCAATGTAGAAACGTTAATAGACTATTTTATTGTCAGCAGGGGCATATTTTAAACGTTTTATGCATTAAAAATAATTTAATATAACCAGCCGAAAAGTCGAGAATCAATGAAAATAAATAGCCAAGGCCGATTTGACTGTCCAAAACAAGGTGTTGTATTTTTAGGATATCCATTTTTTTTTGTCTCGTATTAAATAAATAAAATATTGGGCAAGTAGTATCTGACAAAATCCGAAGCTGTATGTAGAACAAAAAAAAATGAAAATTTTGAACCGTTGACTGCAAAAAACGGTTTTAATAAAAATATTCCTTTTTGGCTGTCTCCGGGATATGGTTAACCCTTTTGTTTTTGTTTAATTTTTAACTTAGGGAAATGATTTTATATATAGGCAATACACAAATAAAAATACATTATTTGACATAAAAAAGTATTTATCATTTCCGTTCTTGTATAGTCAGTACACAAATAAAGAGACTTTATTTGACATAAAGAAAAGTATTTATCATTTCCGATTTCAACGGTCACCCGCAGTATACCATGACATTAGTTCCTCTCAGATGGCACTTGTTTAAAATAGAGTCCCTCTTCCTTCATTTTTTGTCATTATTGATAAACTAAACGCCAAAGACATGTTCGTGTTATTATTATTTCATATAAATCATAAAGAGAATTCAGTTCTATTCCTCACACCACTTGTTACACAATATCATGAGTCTGTCGACATCGAATGTGGCGAATGCGCGGGTCATTCCACGGCAAAGATGTATCCGTAGCCGAATTCATCCGTGGCGAATATATTAAAAATTTTAAAGTGATACAGAGACACACATATTAATCAATGAATCCAGTTTAAACGTGTATATACCTGTATTTATTTTAATTGACTACATTTTTTTCCTCGGCTCAACTGTTCGTGAACCTGGCAGAATATGTAATTATTCAATAGATATTTCAATGTTTGATAAATTCCTTCTTTTTGAATGGCTCTAAATTTAAAGTTATTTTCGCATTGTTTGTAGTAAGACATGCTTGAATGATTATTAAAATGCGTTAGTAACACGAGTTGTTCTCGATTTTTATATATTGAGTACAATTTTTTTACCACCTCTTTAGTTTGACGTGATGTGTATGTATAATAAATTTTCTTAAATTATCTATGCTTTTCCGTAGGTTGTATTTGCTGTGATTTATATAACCTTTTTGGTCCTTGATTCTTTAATCTTGTATTCTACATAAATTTAAGGTGGACGGATTTTTTTAGAATAAACTTTATAATTTAATACTTACTGTACGCGGCACAACACGTGCGTCTACCTCACATTTAATTGTCGCTATGGAAACGTGATAACTTCAATTATATTTTATTTTCCAAATTATTTCATTGTAGTCCGCTTCTGCTTATAACTTTCATGTAGGGAATGTCCCTGAATGAAATATGCGAGTTTTTGTGATATCTAGATATCTCAATTTACATAGGCATTTTGTCTGGGAATAATGTCGATTGCTAATTTTTATACAAAACAGTCAATTAGAATTATGGGTATATAATTATTTTTAATCGCAGGTAATTAAACGTTGGAAACTATTTATGTAGAAATTTAACGTATTTAAGCCATATCGTGGATTAAATATTGTTTCAAGAGGAAAGAACTGAGATATTTGTATAAAAAAGAAGTAAAATCACAAGTAGCTTGCAACTCCGTGAAAAAAGTCAGACGGGTAATATTTTTTTATTATGTATTTCTTTATCGTCTGTAATACTGATATACAATATATTTCTGTCGTCGAAGCTGACGCTGTGTGTGATGGAGCTTCTGTATGAAGTATTTAAAGAAATTTACCAAACGCCGAACTGTGGGATATTTTCAATTTACAATAAAAATTAAAAGCCAATTAACAATTATATAGTAACTATTTCCTTTTAGAATTTTTTTCAGATGTTTTCTCATCTTTTTTAAATTTCGTTGCTCATTCAAGCACGTAATTCCAAATATGATGAAATAACAGTTTCTGGACGACTGAACTCGGCTATCAAGTCCAATTTACCAAAATTACACTACGTGACTTCAGATATCATGTAGTATAAGATGCAATTTTTCCCTATGAATTTTTTATAATACGTGTGATAACGGCATATAGAGTTCCTTACTTCATTTTCATAGAAGATTACGTAGGTAATAGAGGCCATTCATTCTCATTTTAAAAGTCAAAAACTACTTTATATTTATATCGTGCATTATTTTTTTCTTTTATACGATCTATTCTGCTTTGTAGTGTTTCATAAAATTTCTATATAAATCAACAAGATGATTATGCGAATTCTGAAAATATTGTGGTTGGCATATGTTAAGAAAACTAAAAAAACAAAGCAAAAGACAGATGTATATACAAATTAGTCATGAAGAGATCTTGAATTTTTAAAATGCGGACTTTGGTGTGGTTAAATGGTGTAACCCAGAAAAACACTCTATCGATGAATATAATAAAATATGTGGATTACCGTTTAAAAAATTGATAATGTTATAACTTAGAAATATGTGGCTGTAATAAAATAGTACTATTAAATGAGGCTTTAAAAAAATAAATCGATAGGTTTGAGCGTTTTTGCGAATTTTTGTATTAAAAAAAGATGCGAAATTTAACTCATACTTCTTGGCAATAACGATACGAAAGTAACGTAAAAGAAAAGATACTTGAAATATTAAATTATATCTAAATATAAATTTTGAAAATTGTAAAAAATTATTTTCCACAATTTTCATATCGCTCTACTTACTTAATTGCTTTTATTTCTTTAAGTATTACTGTGACAGGAAAAAGAGTAGCATAGAATTATTGTAGAGATAAAAAAATCTACCTTCAGTTTTAACGATTTTTAAAAAATCCTTATTTTTTTATTTAGCTGGTAAGTAAACATCGTTTCTTTCATATCAGTTGTGCTTTAGTAAATAATCAATCATATTATGTACCTAAATTAATGTTAAAAATGCTTTTAATAAAACCAGATTAACAGACGAGTACATTATTTGCCTCTCGAAATCATTAAAATTTACATTACTAAAAACATTATCAAGTCATCATATAAGCAAGAGCAGGAAAAAAGGTATAATGCTGAAATTTTTCCATTTCACAGAGAATAATATAATAGTATGCATTATTTCAGAGTGCACAATGTTGTTCTTGAATATATAAATATTTCGTAAAAAAGAATATCAAAATATATATAATATAGTCGTATACCTACACTATGTGAATAAATTATTATACTTTTGGGGGGTAAAATATACGTAAAAATCCTGAAGAAACATTATTTATTCATTATACCCGATGTAATGTAAGTACAAGAATTACCTAACACTCAAATATTTTGACAAAATTGCACCACATACTTGAATAAGCCAAAAAATAAACCAAAAAAAAAATATATATATATGATATATATATATATATATATATATATATATATATATATATATATATATATATATATATATATATATATATATATATATATATATATATATATATATATATATATATATATATATATATATATATGTCAGTGGTTTTCCCTTTAGTGTCTTTTCTGAGTTTTCTCCATCATTTTAACTCAGCTACACCGTGCTGATGAAGACCAATTAGTCAGAAACACGTGTCCACGGTTTGCATCTTTCTGCCATTTGCAATTTTGCATTTTTCCACCTTGCAATTTTGTTCTTTATGCGGGAATACCCGATTAATTTCTAGATTTTTACTGTTCGCAACTAACCCGCGTCTAGCTATTTCCCCTTATATATATATATATATATATATATATATATATATATATATATATATATATATATATATATATATATATATATATATATATATATATATATATATATATATATATATATATATATATATATATATATATATATATATATATATATATATATATATATATATATATATATATATATATATATATATATATATATATATATATATATATATATATATATATATATATATATATATATATATATATATATATATATATATATATATATATATATATATATATATATTTATATTTATGCTAATGCAATATAGAGTAATGTGTGGAGTATATTGTATGAATTTTTTGAATTATTATATAATGAAGTAAAAAAGTTAGCCGTCGAGGGCTTTCAACCAACAATCAATTTAATTTTATAGGCTGTAAATTGCCGCACGAAACCAAACGCACATAAACAACAAAAATCATTTTCTACACGTATTCGTATTGAAATTCACGTTTAATAAATTTATTTTTTATTGCAGGTATGATGCCATGTATGTGTGTATGAACAGGTGTGCTATAAAACCAAGGTATTGTAATAAAATTTATTTATGATTTAAAAGAGATATTTATGTGTGTTTTTCATGTAAATATAGTATCAAAATTATTGTAGAACATTCCAAATTGCATCTATAATACATTTCAGTGAACACTTGATACTTATACATAATATGGTTCTATATTCTCTAATATATACCAGTCTTTTTAATGGCGGTACCTTTTTCTTACGTTGTAATGTAATTCCTCATGCAGAAAAGATGACTATGGAACATCTAGCATTGTTTTCAGAAAACTATGTACCGAATGTATCACTTAAAATGTAAGTCTAGATAAAAACTTTATTATCTTAGATACAGAAAAAAGTCTCTTATATCGGTCGAACTACAAACTAATGTATTCAAGACTTATACAGGATGTTCAAATTTTCCCATGTCAAATATAGGTTTATTTTTTTAAATACGTGTGTTATTATGTTTTTAGAATCGCCGAGAGAAATGCTTTTCAGAAATAAAATGAGTTGGGATGTAATCTCAAAGTCTCATAAAATACAGTGCGCAATTTTTCAAATCTACTCCTGAAATGCCATAGCCAAAGTAATATATTCTACTATATACTATTTAAATATGTCAATTTGTACTCCAATCGATATACAACAGACTATTTGAATTTTTTTTCGTATCTTCAATAATAAAAATAATGTTACTTTGGCTATAGGATCTCAAAGGTAGATTTGGAATGTTGACACTCTATAATATCTTGAGATATTGAGTATATACCCCAACATGTATATATTTTTGAAAAGCATCTTTCTCGCCGATTCCAATATATAATATATAGAGTATTCCATTAAAAAAAATACAACTTTATTTGACCAGGGAAAATTTAAACATCCTGTATAAGTTTTGAATACATTAGTAGTACGACTGATATACAACAATTTTCGTACAAAACTTTTCTGTATCTAAAAAAGATAAAGTATTTATTTGGATGTACAACTTAAGTGGTACACCCGGTACAATATGAAAATTGTGGAGCATTCCTTAATTTCACCTAGGGTTAATATTTAGAGAATATATTTTTTATGACGATATTTTTTTAATTTTAATATGAGAATGCACTTTTCCCATCCGTTGTTTATTTTATCACTCAGAGATACTTATTTAAGTATGGCAGCTTATTAACATTATTTTATATTTTCATGATAAATATTAAAAGCTCATCATTTATTTATTCTAGAAACTGAAAACGACAACTGCCTTACATTTTTCCCATGTAAAGTTTGAATCTTTAAAATGTAACATCAAATTCTTGCCACTTACATTGATGGTCTGTGAACATCATTCTAAATAACTCCAATATCACTCCAATAACTCAAACAAAGACAGCAAGAACCGGTAAAACACTAAAATACACAACTGTTGTTTATTGTCCAATATAATAATTGATAAATATTTACTAAACTAACAATTAGACGAGTTCGCAATATTGTCATGATAACTGATCGTTTTCTGTTTGGATTTTGAACAGCGAACATTTGTCACCAGCCTACTGCGTATATGTACATCACGGTGTTGATTTCTGGGTACTTTTATTAATGATTATATTGGAACGAGTTTTTTGGAGTAATTAGTCTATGTATTTCTTTGGGAATATTTCTTATTGCATAAATAATCACTCTAAAACAATTGTCACTGCATCGAGGGAGTCATATTTTACAATTGAAAATTCAGAGTAAAAATTATGGAAATAAAAAAAAGTAGCTTCATTAAACTTCATGTGCCTAATAGGTATAAAAAGGAATGAGGGAACAAACCAGCGAGCTTCACGTATCCAGCTTTATGAGCCTGACTCATTATATGAAAATTTGAAATTGATTTACTATTAGGAATAACTTGTAATTAAGTTACCCATCTATTTCAGCGCCAGATAGATATGTTGGTGGTTATTCAAATTGCTGAGTCTGAAATACTGAATATATAAATTCTGTATACATTTAAAACGAAGGTTTTGAAACTATTACTAATGTATGCATGTGATTACAGTATGGATTCAATATACATTCATCACCATGAGTACAATGAGGATCAAAACAACTGGGTAGTAGTGTATACAAATATGTTGTTTTCTTGAATTTAGATGCGTGTATTAATTTCAGATTTGTATACTGTTAAACTATGGTTGTATACCTATGCAATTTAGTACAATATTATTAAACATAAAACGTAAAATAAATATTTATTTAAATTAACGAAACTGACCAAACTATCTCTAATTTATGGCACAGAAAAGTCAATATACATTTACAACACGGAACATCGGTTGAACACAATAATCCTCGATATAAATCCTTAAAATAATATTGAACGCAAAGGATAGAAGAGATTTAGGACTCCGACACGTCGTACATTATATCAGAAATGAAATAGCAGAAATAAATCTGTGTAATTAAATTCCTCGTAAAGTCTTATTAGAATTTGACGACGTTCATTTCAGTTTGGGATGTTCACAATTAAAACTTTTTTTCGAGGCCCAACGTAAATTACTTCACTTTTCTCGATGGCCTTAATTAAAAAACACGTCTTTGAAAAATTATTCAAAATAAATATTTCAAAGGCTCCTTAAAAGTTTCACAGCGCGCCAGTTCGGTTGACTCACGTTGCATTCAAAAATACCTACAAGGAATTTTTCTGAAAGCAAATTTCATTTTAATATTTTACCGGTAATAGCAGCTTGGAATTTTACAGGGAGACTAGATTTAATTCGATACTGGCTCATTTATCAAGTATTCTAATATTTGCGTATACCGAATGACACACAGGGACTAGAGACCCCCAAATTGTTCGGCAATTTCATAGATAGAAATTTAGAGTGTTTGAAGGAATAAATTGCAATTTTTGTATCCATCCGCGTCATAAAAATTACTTCCAGTTTAACCGGAAGTGACTCGGACTTAATATTTTAATGAACCAGAAATTTCGAGGCTAAGATATTAAGATCACACTGAAGGCAATTTTTTTTTAAAGAATTTTTTAGCATATCATATTGTTTTTTCACAGTCCTCAAACTATAAGAAAACAAGACGATATCTGATTGATTTACATGTTTCCCCAAAAATGTAACAGTAACAAATCACTGGTAATGAGCCTGAGAACTGATAACCTATTCTTACCCTTGCAACAAGCGTTTCTTGTGGATAATTCTTTAAACGGGGCTTCCTTCATCCAACCACAAACGAACTGGTTGTGTTTCAAGACTTTTAAATGCATACTCTTCATTTGTGTAGACACTACGCTTAAAAAGCTAAATAATTGACAATGTGTAATATTTGAAAATACAACAATATTTGTATGTAGTCTTCTTTATCAAATCATAAAAGCATCTAAACCAATGGCACTTTTTCCATGTACCTAACCTGTACATCACGAGACAATTCCATAAAATACAAACTCATCTCTATCTTGAACATACAAAAATACCGCTGCCAATTATTTGGGGATCAGAACTTGCTCACCGAAGTAAAACTAGACGTGTGGTGGAGTTTATAATAAAAGCAATTTTTGATGTTTCAAAAAATGTCACATTTTTTTTTACGTTTCAAAAAAGTCATATTTTGACGTTTCAAAAAACTCGATGTGTGTTGGAGTTTGTAATAAAAGTAATTTTTGACGTTTCAAAAAAGTCACATTGATGGAATTTCACTAACGTTTTTTTTTTTGAAAAAATAATTTTTGACGTTTCAAAAAAGTCACATTGGTGGAATGTCACTAATATTTTAAAATTTGAAATGTCAAAAAAAAATTTGACATTTCAAATTGACGTTTCAAAAATGTCACTAATATTTTTTTGACATTTAAAATTTTAAGAACCAATTTTGCTCATCAACGAACCCAATCTCTTCCTTGACCTCTAGAATGTGTGTACCAAATTTGAAAGCTTTATCTCAAAATCTGTAGCTGCTATCGCGAACCACACAGACGGACACACACAGGCAGAGTTTTTTTTGTCTGAAATTTTGTGTATCGTCATAATTCGTCGAAATTCGTCCAGAAATGCAATAAAAATTTTCAAAATATTGTTCACGAATACATACCCCTCACTTTGAGGGGTGAGGAAGTAATTAACGAAATAAAACAATAAGATTTATTTTAGATTTTAAATAAACAGTATTAATTTTTAAAACTGCAAAATACACTTAAAACAACACATTCAGTTAATAGATCACACCGTTTTCTTTCAGTCTCAAAGGCTGTGACGTCAAGAATTTTTACATTTGCAGGTATCTCACGAAAAACTTAAAACCTCACTTCTCCATTTGAGTAGGTTTAAGAGATATTTAACTTGTAATTTGCTTCTAGCAAAACTGCTAAATAAGTAAAATTTCTTATATTATTATCTTCTGGAAGACTAATTGACCTTTGTTCTCTTTTATTTAAATAAATTGTGAACAAGTCGAATTTTCAGTGGCAGAGTAAAAGAAGATTAATAATTGCAGACATAATAATTGATATTTTTCATCTTCACAGTTTTATCGCCACTAATTTGTTCTACTTCCAATATTGAAAGTAATGTTCAAAATGACTCATCTTAACTTAAATCAGTTTTTTGCAAATTATCTAAATGTCCTTTTAAATCTGACAGAATTTAAAACAAAACTAGGCACTTATAAACACTTTAAACAAACATAATTTATAATTACTTGAATTTAAAGAACTCAAATAACTGCGCTGGCGTCGATAGTTAATTCTGTTCTGATTTAAATAAACAAACTTCAGATCAATGACCTAGGAATGGGGATAAATATTATAAATATATAAATTGGAAAATTAAAAGATGCAAATAAGATATTTTATAAAGAAAAATCGATCTATGTCTATGATATCGAGCAAATAAGATTTGATATTCAGTTTTTATATAAATTATTATATACAATAATGAAGACTAACGATTTTAGGCTCATCAGTTGGCGCCACTGGCGAGAAAGGTCCTGTCAAAAGTTATTGTTAGGCGCGGAAAAGTTTATAGGTTTTTTTTTATAATTATTTCGTACACCAGTAAATAAAAAAACTTGTTAATTATGCCTCAGTGTTGTGCAGTTCAATTTTGATCGGAAACAAAAGGCGGACATATGCTTCCGAGAGATAAAACTCGCCTAAAACGTGGTTGGTAGCGATTCGCAGGGATAACTTTACTCCTTCGAAACATTCGTATGTTTGTAAGGAACATTTTAATCCTGACGATTATGCGTTACCAAAGGAATCTACTACAGAAAATCGTAAGTAATAATCATGCATATTCGTTGTTTTCATCATGCCCATCCTTGATATAACCTAACTTTAATGACATAAAACACCTCTGATAGGTACAATAATTTCCCCACCGAGCAAGTAAATTACTACTTTCCCCTTCTGCCATCATTGTGTTAAATGTTTTTCAGCTAATTTTTATAAAAATTACTAAAAACTGGCGGTAAAAAAGCCTTAGTAAACATTGACGTTCAGTGACATGGACCTTACCCTACACTAGCGCCTCTCGTGGTAAATATAAGCGCGGTAGCCCTCGTTACAATTACTATTCCCTTACAACTCTCTTCACCAATTTTTTCAATTAATTTTGAAAAATGTTTATCTTCATCTTCAGACTTATAAGAATCCTCATCGTCTAAAACAGTGGTTAATAATAATCAACCACTGACAAAATAAAATGTTATCTGTATAATCTGCTGCTGATAACTTGATATGGTTTAAAAGTTATTTTCACAAAACATGTGTAGTTATTTGTCACAAAATTAAAGGCAATTGCGACAAACACGTGTGGTGCACAAATGACTATTTTGTCATATCTGATCTGAGAGCATTTTTTTTATCGTGTATCATGCATGAGAATATTTGAAGAAACATTTTCAGTTCAAATGTAATCAATAAAATAAAGTGTGTCGTATGTACGGTTCTAAATCTCGAATTTAGTTTACCTTTCTAGTATATAGATATATTTTTAGGTATTTAAAAACTGTGTTTAATAAAATAGGTACGAAAATTGAAATTTGATGGCAGTACTCTAACGAATTTATGGCCTGAGTGAAATTTCAGATTTCTAGCTGAAATGCTCTTCAGTTGTCTTTTAAAAGTTTCCAAACTAAGATAACGAGTAAGATAATGAACTTAAATCTAATTTAACTTTTTAAATAAGTTCCCTGTAACCTTTATTTAGCAGTCTAATTAATTGTTAAGCATTTTAAATTTCCGAGCGAGCTCAATTTGCAAATTTTGTAAGCGATACACCTTCCTTTCCTAATTAGTTTATAAGAGAGTTTTTCATAGTTTGCATACAAATCCTACGTCGCAGAAATTAAATAATTTTATTGAATCTTTTAAACTAATAACTGCTGCAGAAATTAGCCTCGAGGGTTTTCGCCGGTCGCTTGATGAGTTTGTATTGCCTTGCTAATATTTGATCTATAATGATAACAATACTGTATAAATAATCGTTATTATTAAATAAATAATAAAAGTTTTTTTTTTAAATTCTGCTCCAGGATCCCAAGTTCATTGTCCACCTCTTATAGTCTTTTATTTTTACCCAAATACTGTAAAATATTGATGACAACAGTTTGCCTTGGAAAAAAATCTACTTGTGGCGAAAATAAATTAATAAGTTTTTCTAGGTATTACGCCAATTTTTATAACAATTTATCTTTTCTTAACCGATTAGCCATTTAATAACGCCATATTTCGTTAAATATAAGATAGAAATGGAATAAAGTAATAATTGGTCAATGCATAATCCCTGTTATAATTAAAATATTGTAAGTGAGATGTAAAGTCGCCGGACTGTAAACACTGTTAATTGCGAGGGCCTAGTTCATGCCGGGTTCCAACTGTTGATAAATGATAATATACCTGCCTTCCCAGAAATCAACTTGAGAGTTAAAATTATACGACGGTGACTATCGAAGCGATTAATAATCTAACTAGATAGCACATTTTCCCTGAATCTGAATTCCATTTTCTGTTTGGGGCAACGTGTGATTTTATCTCTGGCACGTATAGTGATTATGCAGTAATCTAGATTAGTGCACGTGCTCCGTTAGGCTGCTTTCACTTTCAGAATCTTACTTTTCATGGGTTCGTGACTTTGTTTGCTAGTAAAACGTTTACTGCACTTTTTTGAAACATTTTGTTGACTAAAGTTGTAACGCTTATGCGAGCTACGTGACCATTTGCAAAGTTTCCGCCTTTTGATCTTACCAGAAGCTAAATTAAATGGATAAACTTCGGGTTGTGCTAACTTACTATGTTGATAGACGGTAACCCCTGAATGTTTTTTTAATTGTTTGTGATTGGAAAGAAAATATTAACTTAACTTTTCTTATTTACCTTCGTTTATTCTTTTTAGAAAATAAAGAATGGATAATTCTTTCGATTGTATTGATTACAGCGACGCAAAATACAGCATATTTTGTATTTGCCACTCATCTTGATGTAATAAAAATACAAGAATAATTATTTAGAATCCATAAAGTCTTTCTCTTTTTATTTTTCCTGATTAGTTAACCTTTTGTAGCGATTTCTGAGAGTTACTGAGGTACTGTGGTCCAAGTTTATTAACTAACTTTTGAAAAATGTTTGTTTTATAAGATGTGAGAAAATTTGATAATTACCAAAACAAAATAATATTCAAAGATTTTCTGTAAAAAAATGTAATTGAAAAATTGTTTGAGCTGCTTGTTTTAACTGTTGTAATTTTAAATCCAACGATTCCTCATCCAAGAGTCATAAATAATAATTATTGTTTAATATATTTTATAACAAAACGTAGTCAGTTAGCACTTGATTGCTGCTTTGTTTAAAATTAGGTAATTTATTAGTTCAATATAGTAAATGTAAATTCCAATAATTTAAAACGGAGGGAAATTAATTATAATTCGAGATTTAAATTTTATGTAATCTGAAAAGTACAACATTATTTGAATTCAATACGTTTTTGATTGTAATTGCATCAAAATATACGTTGTCGTACAGAAAATCATGTAAATTTATAAAATTTAGTGAATATTTTACCGAGTGATATATCACAATTTTTTTTATTTCATGAATTTATCCCGCTCTGCTGCAAGAGTATTTTAATACTTTGTATTTTGTATAACGGATGTGGTTAAAATTCAGTAAGGAGGATTTCTACCAAATTATTATTAAAAATTTTAAGTCTAACGAAAGCTATAGTGCTTTTAAATGTTCGACAGACCTTTGATATTTTCTATTTCGTTACATTTTTAAGTATTCTAATTTCTAATTTTGTTGCATTTTATTTAAATAATTCGTCTTGCACATTTACTTAAATTTTGCTAATTTATTACCTAAAAAATTGCACTTTCTTCATCTCTATGCATATATAATAGTATCTTTTACTTTAACAGATAAATCTAAGTAATTATAAATAACGTGTTTTGAAGGAATGGTGCTCAGATCACATAAAAATGTAATTTATACTAAGAAGGATAAATATAATATGATAGATATATTATTCGCTTGTCTATGTGATCTTTAATATCTTTCCAATATAGAAATGTTCACAATTTTCAGTGGAACGTATGTACACCGTTGCGAGTTTCAATCCTGGTAATGTTCAAGATCGATGACAAGCATAGGAAATAAAAATATGACAGAATAAAAGAAACAAAAGCAACACCTCGATTTCACCGCCTAGCAGAAACGCTTCAACTGATAACACTGATAACAAAATAAGAAGCATAATTATTTTAAAACAAGTGTCCGAAAATAAAGTTGAGGATAAGGGTGGGTATTACTTCCTCACCTCTCAAAGTGAGGAAGTTTATTGTATTCGTGAAAAAAATTTTAAAAATTTTTATTGCATTTCTGGACGAATCTCGAAGAATTATGACCATAAACAAAATTTCAGACAGAAAAAATGTTCTGTGTGTGTGTGTGTGTGTATGTGTGTGTGGTTCGCGATAGTAGCTACAGTTTTTGAGATAAAGCTTTCAAATTTGGTACACACATTCTAGAGGTCAAGGAAGAGATCAAGTTCGCTTATGAGCAAAATCGGTCCCAATGTCTAAAAAAAATATTAGTGATATTCCACCAATGTGACTTTTTTAAAACGTCAAAATGTGACTTTTTTGAAACGTCAAAAAATATGACTTTTTTTTGAAACATCAAAAATTACTTTTATTATAAACTCCACCACACGTCGAGTTTTACTACGGTGAAGAAGTTTTGATCCCCAAGTAATAATTGGCAGCGGTTTTTTTAAATTACTCAATGGCAGTAACAATAATTGCTTCATCATGACATTATGAACATTTATAAAAGTTGTTATTTAATAGGCGATGGTTTCTCTATGCTATTTTATTGACATTTTCTCTGATTGGTGTGAAGTTAGCGACGACTTTCCTTTCAGCAACGAATTCTGGCGTGTAGACATTTTTATTTGAAATTCGTCGCTGGCAAATATAGTCTAGTCTGTTATTCAAATTGAATTTTCATTTAAATTATTAATTGTTCTATGATAAGAATACGGTACAAAATAAGATAAATAGTGCATTTATAAAAATCATGAAATGTAATGTAACAATGAGGGCTAAAGTTTTCAGGCTCATCAGTTGGCGCCACTGGTCGAATAAGGTCGTGTCAAAAGTTATTGTTAGGCGCGAAAAAAGTTGTTAGTGTTTTATTATAATTATAAAATATAAACCTTGTTAATTGCGCCTCAATATTGTGCAGTTCCATTTTGTTCGGAAACAAAGGGCGGACATATATTTCCAAGAGACAAAACTCGCCTAAAACAGTGGTTGATAGAGATAACTTTACTCCTTCGAAACATTTGTGTGTTTGTAAGAAACATTTTAATCCTGCCGATTATGCGTTACCAAAGGAGTCTACTACAGAAAATCGTGAGTAATAATTATGCACATTCGTTGTGTTCATCATGCTCATTCTTGTTATAACCTAAATTTAATGACATAAGACACTTCTGATAAGTACAATAATTTCCCTACTGAACAAGTAAATTACTACTTTTCCCTTCTGCCATCATTGTGTTAAATGTTTTTCAGCTAATTATTATAAAAAATACTAAAAACTAGCGTTAAAAAGCCATAGCAAACATTAACGTTCAGTGACATTGATCCTTCCGTACATTAACACCTCTCGTGGTAAATTCAAGCGCGTTAGCCCTCATTAAATCGTACGTAAATGTAATAAAATGTTAAAAAATATAGATGATTGACTGATTATGATTAGTAAATAACTTAATTAAAATTTCTTGCAACCTTATCAAAGAAAGTTTATTAATTGTTGAAGTATTATACTTTATGAAATAATTATAGGTCATTCATATTTCAACCGAAATTTCATGATCGTATAACTCTGAAATCGTGCATCAAAAGGCAATCAAATTCGGATCAAGAGTACTCTGTTATATGTTTAATAGAACGACGCAAACAAAGTTCTTGCAAGTGTATACGAGGGAGGTCATTAATATTTCAACACCAAAATTTCTTAATCGATAATTCTAAATCACCTACATCAAAAACTTAAAGATAATAAGAGAATTTGCTTCAAAGGAAATGACAGAAGATTTTCTTTTAATAATTTCAATAAAATCAAGTTTTTGACTTGTCAATCTGTGACAAATGGCCGAGATATATCTTTGCGAACATTGTCTAAGGTAAATCCTCTAAATAATATTTAAAAAATTACATCCAACTATTATTTTTTTTTAAATACAGAATCAATAATGAATAAATATTATTAATGTTCCCAGCTTTCGTTTTTTTAGGAAAGATCGTGTTGGCAGGGGAGGGGGAGTAGGCATTTATGTAAACGATTTATTTTCAGCAAATGAAGTTTTAAATGATTTTGTTCATATAGATGGTTTAGAATATTTATTTTTAAATGTAAGAATCGGTAAGCTTAACTTACTCGTTGGAGTTATTTACAGAGTGCCTGCAAATAATTTAACTGCGTCTATAAAACATTTCGATGATATTCTGTCACATGCTACAACTCAATATGAAAATATAATTATTTTAGGAGATGTAAATGTCGATCATTATTATGATAATCCTGTTTTAGAATGCTTTTCTGCTTACGATTTCACTCAGCTAATTAATGATTCAACCAGAATTACGAACACCTCTGAAAAAATAATAGATGTTATCTACTTTAACCAACCCTCTATGTATATAAATGCTGGAATTCTAAATGCAGACCTTATTTCGGATCACAATGCTATCTATTGCGACATAAAATGCACGGTTCCAAGAAACAAAACTATAATGCTAACATATAGAAATTTCAGTCATTTTTCATTAGAACACTTTTTGGTGGATTTAAAAGTATTCCCTGGGATGATATCTTTTATTTAAATAATATAGATGATAAAATATGTTATCTAACTGATAATATTCTATTGTTATTTAATAAACACGCACCGTTTATAACATCTCGTATAACAAAACCATATGCACCTTGGCTTACAAATGGTATAACACAAATGATGGTAGAACGTGATAAATTATTAAGCAAATATAAAAAATCGAACAGTCCGCATGATCGTAACATATATAAGCAATTTAGAAATTTAATTGTTTCTTCCATTCGACGTGAAAAGGCAGCCTATTTATCACAAAATCAAGAAAGTAATAATAAAAAAAGATCTTTGGAAAGCCTTAAAAAATTTGAATATAAAACCCAAACAGAATTTTGATATACCGCAGACATTAAAAAATCCCGAAGCCATAAATGATTATTTCACATCTGTATATAGTCCTCCAAATAATTGTGCAAATGCTGTGTCTTGCTTTGAAAACAAAAAATTTGATAAGGACTTAACTTTTTCTTTTAAATTTGCTACAATTGATGAAATAAAACATATCATTCTGGAACTTCATTCAAATGCTCAAGGTTGTGATAATATTAGCGCCAAGATGCTACAATATTGCACATCCGTAATTGCTGTACATATTACACATATCATTAATTGTTGTTTAGAAATTGGCTATTTTCCAGACCAGTGGAAGCTATCGTTAGTAAAACCTCTACCAAAAACAAATAGTCCTGAAAATTATTCCGATCTAAGACCAATAAGCATAATACCTGCAATGGCAAAAGTTCTAGAAAAATTTATTCAGCCTCAAATATACGACTATGCGTCAAAAAATAATATTATCTCTCATTTACAGTCGGGTTTTAGAAAAGGTCATAGCACTACCTCTGTGTTACTAAATATTTGTGATGACATTTTTAAATCATTGGATAAAGGTAAAGCCTCGGCACTTGTTTTATTAGATTTCTCTAAAGCCTTTGACACTTTGGATCATAGCCTCCTTTGTGCTAAATTAAAATATTATGGATTTGACAACATCTCAGCTAATTTCTTTAGGACATATTTAAATTCTCGGACTCAAAGAGTGGTTCTTGGGGATTCTTTTTCAAACATTTCCACCATCACATCTGGTGTTCCTCAAGGATCAGTGTTGGGTCCAGTTCTCTTTTTTACTATATACAGCAGATTTATTTAAATGTGTCAATTCAACAAAAATGCAAGGGTATGCTGACGACACCCAACTTCTCTACTCATTTGATCCCAAGTCTATCAATACAGCTTGTAATAACATAAATGCAGATCTTCGCTCTATTACAAACTATTCAAAAGGAAATAATTTAAAGCTTAATCCATCTAAATGCTCAGTTATTTGCTTTTCTCAAAAAAAAGTTAGGTCCTTCGTAAAATCAAATTTGATCCTGAACATAAATAATGAACCTTTGAAAATAATGAGTAAGGTAAAAAATTTAGGTTTAATATTCGACGAGAGCATGCGTTTCTCTGATCATGTTACGCAATTGATAAAAAAATCGTATGTTGCATTAAAATTACTTTATTGTAATATTAGCTTAATAAACTACAAACTACGTAAAAAACTTTGTGAGTCACTAGTTTTACCAATATTAAACTATTATAATATATGTTACATTCCATGCTTAGACAAATTAAATTTGTATCGATTGCAAAAAGTTCAGAACAGTTGTTGTCGGTATGTCTTTCGTTTAAGAAAGTATGACCGTGTTTCTAACAGAATCAAAGAACTTAAATGGCACAATATTGAAAATCTGTTCAAATATTCTATGTCAATATTTGTTCATCGTCTGCTTCTCTCTTCCACGCCATCGTATCTCCGTGATAAATTAAATTTTAGATACAACCTTCATAATGTGAATGTAAGACATGTTCAAAAATTGGCATTACCTAAATTCCAAACAACCATATTTCAGAGATCTTTCTGCTACAACGCCGTCAAAATTTATAACTTTGTTGATGATCAACATAAAACACTACCCGTAAATAGTTTTCGAAGAAAAGTAAAAAATCTTTTTTTAACATCTTAACTGTTCGAATAAGAACATCTTCATAATGAACAACCTATCGTCTACTGTATGGTTCTCTTATGTTTCAACTTTTGTCTCATGTTTAGTTGGTGTATTAATTTAGATTTTATATTATCCTCGTATATTTGTTATATTCAATATCACTTGTTTATTTCTGTTTTTTTTTATGTATATATTTATATAATAAGTGATAAGGTTAAGTGGAGTAGCCGTGGCTAGACTTCGCCTTGTATTGCTAATTGTAAAATTATATTTACAATTACTTTAATAAAGACATTATTATTATTATTATTATTATAAAACAATCGATATTATGTACAGGGTGAGTCATCAAGAAAGGGACTCGTTAACTAGCGACATTTTACTTAGGCATAAATTTTCTAATTTTAAGCCAAAGAATCTCCAATTACATAGAGTACCTGGACATGCCTAAGGTAAATATCTCTAGTTAATGAGATCCAGGATGTTAAAGTAATTTGTTAAATGATTTTTCGGGTATAATTACTTTACGTATCAAGCTCAAAATCAGTATAGATTTGATTAAATCTCATATTCTGAACCTCACCCTGTAGCCTGTATATTCAAGACAAGACGCTTTTCAACTGAATCCCGTTAAATACATAATTTATCCTTGTATCAGGTTAAATGCAAAATGTGTCCCAAACGGAATACCTAGTTTATATCTGAATATTTGTGATTTTCGATTTCAATTTTCGATCTGGAACCGCGTTGTTTGCTTATACTTACATTGAGAAGATCCGCTCGCAACACCCCTATTGACAAAAATTGAATGTTCGATACAAGAAGATTTCTGATATGGAAAATATTTATAATATAGTTATTTATATCAACTTAGTTTCAGTACGCTCTATGCAAATGGATTCTATTAATATGGAATCACCCGCTTGACTAGGAGCCCGTTCTAGTGTATAAATTCATAACAGACAAATTAAGGGATAAAGTGCTTTTACATATTTAATCAACTTCATTAAATATCTGAATATGTATAGAGTTTGGAGCGAAACCAATACATTGAACATGTCACTTGACAGACCGTGACTGCATCGAACGGTCATCGGCTGCACAGATAACTCGGTTATGAAGTTGATGCCAATGCGGGTGGGTCAAAAGGTACGAATTAGCCATCGGCCATCGTTGAATTATTACCGGCCTCGTCGGCCGACTACCGTCCTGCAGGAACGAGTTTATTCGGATACGGGATCGGGAATTCTGCAATAATTAATTGAGTTGTAAACTGTGCTGGTGTTCGGTAGGTTTACATGACATTCTATTAGTTTGATTTATATACAGTATTGACGAAAAAAACGATGACGAAACTTTTCTGCGGAATCTAAACGACTAGTACCTTCGCCGAACACAACAGTTGTCATATCTTATTACGTAATTATGATAAAGTCGTTATAAAACGAAAATGTTTAAAGCGATTCAGGCAAATATTGTACATGACCCCCTGTTTCTGTTTTACATTTCAACTTCCAAAAATGTAGCTAGCCCTTCCCTTGAAATGATTAGTACACTAGATAGGAAAAAGCCTCGCGTTTACACTTCTCATTTTGGTTTGGTTCATTTTGACAAACCTGTTACATTGTGTAGTTTATTTATTGGCCGCAAATCGGGACAAAGAATAATATAATGTACATGATTTAAAAAAGAAACCTAGATAGATCTAAAATAATTGTTCGTTGTGATTTTTTAATAACTTTAGAATTTGATGTACTTGCGCATAACAATATAATTATCCATAACTAACACTCAGCTTCTTTTCTTGAAGTCTGAACCATCATTTCAGTAGTAATATAAAGTGTCAGATAGTTTCCCCTTCAATACGGAAAATTATAAACGTATGTATTGTCATGTCCGTATACTGTGTTCCAAACATGAATTTGAACGGTGTTATAACTACAGAGTACAATGACTTTTATCCGATCAATCATTTATTAATATAATTTAATGAAGCTAAACAACTCATAAAGTAACTTGATCAGAAGAATATTAATCCATTTTAATTAAACATTTTTCTTTAAAGTTTAAAAAAAGTCTTTGATTCTACACTGATATTGCGATTTGTGAAACAACAAAGAGAAACAATGTATCGAAATTACACACTGTATGATTAATTTCATGGTTCATTACTCTTCGGAGGGACATATACGAACATGGTTGTTAGTAATATAATTTATAACTCGTGTGCTTTTCCATCTATCCCATATTTGGCACAATGCAAACAAATTTAACTGACGCCTCGACAATGGTTGGCCGGCCATACGAATACGTACACGCATATCTTGGAACAAAGAAGTTGTAAAGTGTAGTTTCAACGACCAATTAGTTGTTTTTTGCTTTTCAAATTATGGGGCTCGTAAATCAGAAATAAACTACCAGCCTGCATGGTTAAAATTTATTTTCGCTCCTTGCCTATGATAAAAACACGCATAACAGGCGATGTTTTGCTCAAGGTCCTACATACAAGAATCATGTTGAACGATAACATGAAAACAATACCTACCTACTTTTTCTATCATCTACGATTTTGTGCTCTGGAAAATCCGCATCGGATGTACGACTTAAATCACGTAAAATTGTGACTATATCTTTGAGAAGTTAATAAAATATCTGATGTGGCCAGCACATAACTTTCTTATATCATCCTGATATAAAAAAATCATTCGGTTTAATTCTTCACTTACTTCAATAGCGTATCTTAAAATGTTTCATTAAAATTTTTAAATAATTAATTATGAGCGTCATTCGATACTGTCAGTAAATAATTCATGTTATACATTTTAATAATTTCTTCTTAGTGACATTGACATGTTTGTAACTAAATTAGACACTTCAAATGTCAAACTGTTAAATTTATCCTAACCCCATTTTATGTGGTTAAATGTGTAAAAAATTTAAGTTTACATCAGCTTTATTTAAGTACTTGGAAAATATATTTTATTGGCTTGATATGGTAGACATGATTTATAATCTTTCATCGAGAATATATTTCTTGTAAAGGCAAATACAAAAAAAGTTTGGGTCCCGTTGACCAATTTTGCTTATCATCGAATTTATCATTGTCTTTGACCTTTAGAACATGTGTACCAAATTTGAAAGCTTTATTTTAAAAACTGTGGCTGCTATCGCGATACCTCAGACATGGAGACAGGTTTTTTTTTCATAAAGTTGTTTTTTTCGTTATAATTCGTCGAGATTCGTCCAGAAATGCAATAAAAAATTTTATTTATTTTTTCCCTAAATTGTACCTTTTTTTCTTCTTTCATTCATTATGTCTCTTCTGGTGGTACCACATGCACCAAATTTAATGTGTCACCTAAAATGTTGTTGACAATCTTCACTGCCAAATTTGGGAAGTCTCCCATTAATATTTTTTGAGTTATCGCGGATACACACTTACACACATATACATCCACACAACGCACCGACAGACATCATTCAGAAAATAGTCAGACTGGATTCAGGAGGGTTCAAAACGTATAAATCAATCAAAATCTCGAGGTAGAAAAAAATCACGATTACAATACTTCCTTATATTAGGTATAAGAAAGTAAAAAGAGGAACTATACTTTAAGCCAATCATTTTTACTTCTCACGATATTGATAATCAATATTATTATACACCCTTATACCCGTAGCGCTTTGTTTTCCAGTTTCCGCTTCTATAAAATCAAAATAAGAGCCGTTATAATTAAATTGATTAAGTTTTTAGCAAACTAAAACTATCTGAATACCCTCTTATATCCGGTATGTGGTGTTTTGGTGTTTCGTCGAAAACTACGTCAGTGTTATACTCACATTAAGGGATCCATCCCACTTCAGGACTTGAAAATCGAAAACTAGAGATAAAAATAAGACAGGTTTTTTCTTATTTTTTTCATTTAAACTGAAAAAACAATTGAGTGAACTTTCGTAACGTCACTAAGCGCATATTCAAATAGGGCTCCAAATATAGTTATTTTTAGTGTATTTCATTATATTGTACCAGATTTGACATTTAACCGTAACCTCATTTTTCGTCTGTTTATTATTGTAAAAACATAGCAGGTTATCCGAATTACCCTCTACATAATTTTTTCCCATATTTGTGTACTTTTAGAATGAGCCCCAACAAAATTTTTGGTGATTTCTCTAGTTTGCGCTTAGTGACGTAATTATGAAAATATTACTCAAAAGACACACCTTAGAAGATATTAAAGATGTGGGGTCTATTTTAATCATAACAATACCTGATTTGAAAACTAAAATTCAAGAGAATTCACAGTTACAACAGGAGAAAGGTCAGACTTGCTTCAGTCCACACACAAAATAAATTGAAATACCACCAATTTAACAAAAAAATGCATTGTTGCTTTTCGTTTCACTATCTACAGTTAATGATTTAGATCCTGATTGGTCGTATTCCAAATTAAAATCGGAAGTTACAAAAGAGGGTAAAATTTTCGGTTTTGAATTGTTGCCGTAAAAATGTGTTAAATGCCATGCTCCATGTCTAGGTGCGATCTGCCACACGCAATACAAGACTTTGTACTTGTGTTAAGTTAAAATATGGAGCCACCGGTAAGGACTATGCTTATTTATATTACCTTTTTTCTTGAATATTTCGATAACTCAGTTTTGGGCCTTACTACCTTTGTAATTTCCACTCTTCGATTATAATTATTGACACTTCTTAATTATTTATAAGGAATGTCAACTTCAAAAGAAATATGTCGCCCAGAGAAGGGTGTGGAGGGGGTGTTCATGAACAATTTAATAAACTAACAATAAAGAACTTTTTTCACAATGGTACATAAATACAAATAGTACATAAAATCAAAGTCTCACCCTGTACGCAGTGGTTATCCGACCGATATTAAACAATACCAAGTTTTTCCACAGTGATCACTAACTTACTTACGTTCTCATTTTTTACCGTGTACTTGTATTTCAACAATTGAAAACCCGATGCTGGAATGTAATTAATGTAAATTAAATCTAAAATATTGTCGGTTGAACCATTATCTCTACCAAGGAACATTTGGCTTTAACGTCTGGTTTACTCCTTTGTCTGAAACCTCTTTATGTATGTATGTAGTGTGGCTTGATTGTTTGGTATGATATCAATCCAAGTTTAGGTCTGTAAGCATAATTATTTCGTTGTAGCTAGTGTACAGGGTATTCCACCTATTATTACGTATAATACAGCATAGAGAATTCTTTGTAAACAAAAACATTTTAACAAATATTTTAAACGTGTGTTAGATGAAATGAAAATTGCTTTATCTCTCTAATCAAAGAAATCACGCGAATTTTCGTTTAATGTTTTGCCAACGATAAAAATCTAACTAATATACAAATTAATTATTAGTCAAATGTGATGTTGGAAATGTACACGAGATCTTGAATTTGAATATAAATAACTTTTCTTAATGGCACTTCTCCAAATTGTAAGAAACAATGCGATTTTGGTGAATGTTTTTGATAAAAAGAAATCTGTGATGATGCGACGTTTATAGTATGCACTGTACAAGGAAAATATTTGTTGTGCAATTGTAAGAAAATTGTTATAGTAACAGAAGAGTAATAAGATCATTTATTGTAGAGAACTTATGATCTTTGATTTTTATAATAACAAAGTTTTCTGACAAAATAAACCGACTACGAAATAATTGCGAACATTAGGTTTTTGGACGTCATATTTACATTATTACACGTCATATTTACAAAATGGCAGCAGCAGACAAACTGGCACTATTGCAGCGAAAAACTAGTATCCCAATTTCATGTTTCTACAAAAAATATAAAATAAATCAATAATTGGGGTGTACCGAGTTCTTAGTTTCGCGAACATTCGGTATAGTTTTTCTCTTTTCCGCAAATTTAACATAATAACGGGAATCCGCTTTTATAATATAATAAGTGCTACACAGGGAAATTTAAATTTTCTCATTGCCCGTGGAACGTAAACACGAAATTCGAATCTAATAAAAAGTCGCTTTGAATTACTGGGTATGGTCTACTGAGCTTCCACCTGATTGATGTAAATCAATCGGTCGTTTTATAGAATCCAGGTAATCTGATGAAAACCTGCAGGGCAAGTAATTTGGTTACGAATTCAATAACATTTAGGAATTTAAAATCCAATTAATGTTATGTGGCTTACGGCTTACCGTGTGCAATACAACGCTTTGGCGCCTTTGATGGTATGTAATGCCACAAACGACTGGCAGCAGGCGCGCGCCTAGCTCTCTTAGCTCCCTTGTGGATTTTAATATATTTCGCTCCCAATTTTTATAACGCTGATACGTGGGTGAAGGTACAGGTGAAAAATAAGTACCTAACCGAATGAAATACATATAATAGATTGTAATTCCTTTTTGTTTTTTTTTCTATCTATATACATTTTATTTGCTAGCTATATTATCTTTTTTTTTACTTTTGAGGCCTCTAGGCGTTCCCAACGCCTCGGCGTCGTCGTGCAGCGCATGACTACCCGTATTTACCGTGCGGGCCTGACTGGCAGAAATCTAATAACACCCTTTGACTTTTATAGTACTACTAATGAAAATTTAAAATACATGTATTGAAAAACAAGATAGATACATATTTACTTTGTTGTTTGGATCTTTGCGTATGTATCAAGTTAGCTAAGACCTGCGTCCGCAGCAATGCATTTATAGGATAATCAAATATAAGACATCTGACCGATTAGTTAATAATTGGTGGAACGAAGACACGATTATGAACCTAGTCTCAGCTTCATTGACCATTGACCAGCCTGTGCGTCACTGGGTTCAGTGATGTCATAATATTTTTGACATTATATTAGTAGCTGTATGAATCATATAACTTGAAAATTTCCTGAGAGCATTGACAAGTACTCCGTGGCGGCGGGTGAAATTTAGAGTATGCCCTATCCCAGTATTGAAATTTATAAAAAATATTATTAAAATGCTAATTACTAATACCGTTTTACGCGGCAAAGACCCTCACGCACACACCCGTACACTTTCAGATTGTTACGATTACTAAACTACTACTAGGATCACCAACATCACCAGCAGACAAACTGCCAAGCTTCATATAATTGTATATGGGAAAGTCATTCATTCCCGCACAGTAGCTTAACTCTCTGCCTATATCGTGGTTCCACTGGTTGCATATGTTACAGGTATATGAATAAACACACCAGATGAATTTTTATATGGCGTGTTCATTAATATCTATATTTGTTTTGTATGTGCCGGCTCTGAAAAATCATTTGTTATTTGCCAATGAAAAAGTTTGCCGTTTTTACAAGTAATTTGATGACTGCCGATAATATAATGTATAAAAACAGTTAATAGTTTCTAACGTACTTTATTATAAGAAATCAAGGTGTTATGAAATAGAATTTGAGGTGACGAAGTAAAAGAAGCATAGAGATATGGATTTATAAAAATGTGTAAGTAATCAATTAATACGGTGTGGTCATTCACCGATACGGTTCAGTACTTATAATTTGCTTTAATAATAACAAGTAAAACGCACTTTATAATTATATTAAAAAACTTAACTTTTTTTAAATCTTTTATGGATGTAATACCAAATCGGCTCGGTGGTTCGGACAGTGGTTCAGTGCTTATACCAAGGGGTCCCGGGTTCGCTTTCTGGCTAGCGCATGGATGTATAGTGGTATTTTTAATTTACCGAGACGCTGGTAGCACAGTTGGCTAGAGCGTTGTTGTGTGGCAGACACGACTAGCCACTGTTCTAAGTTCAAGTCTCAGCTGAGGGATCTGGCAAATGTCTCAGGCAATGGTTGTTGTGTGTGTGTATCCTAGTTAAGTAGTGGAATAGCGATGTGCAAAACTCCGTCATGACGTTAATATTTATTTATTTATTTAGATTACACTGTTCAACAGGTAAATAACCCAATTACAGAACAGGAGAGTAGATAAAATACAGATAGAAAAAATATAATATGTTCATAGATACTGAGATAATTATAAAATACTAATTACAAAATACTAAGATGATTAAAAAAATAAAATGAAAGGGGAAAAGAGAAGGAAAGAACACAATTAACCTGAATAGACAAACCAAAATGGCCCTAAGGATTTTGAAAAATATACAGTGATAATAGAGAAAAACAAGTCATTACTTAGAGATACAGCATTTTTATGTTATTAAGGCTGCAATTAATATAAATAATATAAATAAGTCGTTAAACAATTTTTTTATCTTAAAACTGGTGACAAAAACAAAGTTTTGGATAAGCACCTAGGGACAAATTTTCTATTACTATGTATTAAACCACTAACCAAGAAAATTACACCACCTTAGAATTTTTAGTATTTATTTAATTTACAGCGTATCCCTAAAATATGATAAAATTCTTACAAGTTTTTTTTCGAAAAACCTCTCGAACACGGTATTGATTGCGTCATTTAATAGAACATATTTTTTTACGTATAATAAGTTAAACATGTTAAGTGGTTACATAAGAAACATTTTTAGATAATTTGGCATCGTTAACGTTTATTCTGCACCAATGTCCGGATAGTATTTGGTATCAGCAAGATAATAGTCTTCCTCACTAGGCACTATGCCGTCAACGTTCGCCACTACTTGAATCGAACTTTTCTTAATTGATGGGAAGGAGAGACCATACAGAGCGGCCTGCAAGGTCATCAAACCTAACCACGCTTGATTTTTTCTTGTAGGATTACTTGAAGAGTTAGGTCTACAAAGAGGTCTAACAATCGGGAAGACTTAAAAGAACGAATTTGGTAAAAAAAACTCGTCTTATTTTGCCAGATGTCATTACAGAAGATGACAAAGACTTTGTTTTTCTTCTTAAACACTGACAAGTGGTCAATGGAACACATTTCGAGCATTTAATTAAGTTGATTATACTGTAAATTTTTAATCTAATTAAAGTAGCTCAGTTTATTTTGATCTTAATTATTGCGAAATTTTTCTTATGTAGTCACCTAAAAATTTGACACTACTGTACGTAAAAAATATGCTCTATCTAGTAACAATGTTGCAATGACACAATATATGCTCTAAAACTTTGCACCCATATTATAGACAACAATTCACAGAAATTCACTGTTTTATTAATTTTTTAAAAAGTTTACAAGAAATGGGGAATCGCCGTCTGTTTATTTTTTCTATGGACGTGCTTTTCATGTTATGTTTTTATTGTTTGAAATGGAAGTTTTAAAATTTGACTTTTTAAAAATGTCCAAAGAAATTTGGTATAACCGTCCTTGTCATCATTGTACGTACCAAATTGATTGAAAATCTGTGAAGCGGATTGTTGACACTTTTCATTAGTTTTAGTTATTATAGTTATAAAACAATTTCCGTATTCTGTGAGAAAATCCAGAAAATTAACTTGTCACTTAGGGATAGAATAGTCAGGTCCTTGCTTTGAGCCACAACAATTCGTAAAGCCAAAGCCATTAATAGATTAGCCTGTTTGCCTCAAGTTTATTAGACAGCGTAAAGCTCTTCAACTGAAACTACATTTATTTGTCGTACGACTTTCTTTAAAATGCCGTTGGGGCAGTTTTATGGTTCACGTCGCTGTTTATTGTTATTTAATCATTATTCTAAAAATAATTGTGTAAACATCGACATCAGTAAACTTTGAACGTTTTCGGACAGCCTAGGGACCTTACCTTACCATACTTGTACATTATGTATGATATTAAAATTACATTAGTCATACATAAAGAATTTAGGCTAAAATCTCAGCGATTTTGACATGTTCTGAATATTTAGCACACTCATTTCTCACCCTACCGTATTTTATTTTAGAGCTAGATACTCAGTAACTGTAGATCACCCCGTACATACAACATGGTTAAAAATAGTATGCTGTGAACTGGGTCTTCGATTGTTAGAACAATCATTTGCAATGAATTCCATCAGATAACTGTATGTGAGTAAGTGACAACCACATAGAAACACAACAATTTAAAACATTCGATATTCTGTCCTTGTATACTGGTTTGTTTTGAATGCCATTTGCTTTCGTTACATATCTACATTGCACAGCAAACAAATTAAAAATAATTGTAGACTCACAAATAAACATTTTGACGACAGAGATTGTCTGTGGCAAATCTTATGTCGCATGTCCCAGAACCTTATAAGAACCCTTTTATACGAAAGCAATTTTCTTGTCACAAGTCGCAATTATCCGGTCGAGTGAATTGTTGTTAAACAACTTTTATTTGTATCTAAACTTACGCAACGTGCAGTAGTTAAATTAAACCTATCACTTGGAAACCCTGTGTCGATTCCTAAAAAGGTAAAATGGCAAGTTCTGATCTGCAAAGGTGCGCTAAGTCGAGGTACGAGGTGTGGCACCCGCTTTAAGGCGAGTTACTCTGTAGATATTTTGCAATGGAGATCAAAATTCATGACCGTTTCCAATGGGTGGAAATGGGTTACTGACACCTAAAGGAATTCCATCACCAAAATAAAATGCCAGCCTCTACATAATTCTGACTGATTTTATATTATAGCATAGAAACAACTCATCGAGCGACATGTTCCACTTAAAAAAACATTGCACTGTGAACATAAATATGTAAATATTTTAGATTTATTTTTTATGGGTTTATGTGTCTTGTGTTTTAATGAATGTCATGCCATCGTTGTCGGAGGGGAAGGGGTTTAACAACTTCGTCCTTTTTGCAATTTAGTTATGCCGTGGGGAACCGACATTGTCCTAAGCCTATCATCTATACCTTATATTTTGACTCCTTACTCTAATTACATGTGGTCAATCACCTCTTGTGAGATTTTGTGTCCGTAAAATGGGAAGAATATCTAACAGTTGCCTAATATTTTCTGCAACCGGTTGATGGTTTTGAGGTGCCCTACCTAATAAAACCCAGACATGTTCAATGGGATTCAAGTCAGGAGAACGCAGTAGAAGAGGATCGTGATCAATTCTCCGACTTTCAAGAGTGTTGATACTTGCTGAGTTCGATGGGGGCGAGCATTATCATCAATAAAAATAAAAATATCGCTAATAGCAACTTGAAAAGTCGTCAAAATGTTACTGACAGTATTATTGGCATACATTTGTCCGGTCATGATCATCCTGCAAATCTACAGATCGGTGCGTCCTCCAACATATACCTCTCCCCATACTATACCCATAACAAGAATGCAATGAAAATGATACAAGTTTCTGGACATATAAAAACCATGCAGAAGTTTACCCACGGACGTAGTTTTCCACAAAACACCATATACTGCACTCGACGGGCGCTTCGCCAACCAAGTTGGCATCATCTGGAGATGATTAAAAGTTTAATCATACGTCAGTGTTATCTTCACATCAAAGGTTCCAACCCACTTCAGAGCCATACACACGGACCAAAACTTTTGCAGGGGAGTATTCAAGTGTGATTTTTCTAATATACGTAACTTTCTGTGCACGGTGTATAAAATTCTGTGTATAATAAGATCAAGCAAGACGTAGAGAGGATTAGATATCCAGTCCCGTTTTCAGGTTATGTGTACATATAATATAGTTCTGTATACCTGTTCAGTGTCAACCCACCATATTTTATAACTTCGTTAAAAAGTTAGATATGTGATCGAACACCCAGAAAGTGTGACAGTCAGTTTCAAACATTTTATAATTTAGTAATAAAACTGTTGTGTAAAACTTACAAACTTATTACAGTATATTTCAATTTCATTCATTATAAACTCAATTTTAATCATCTCCCGATGTTGCCAATTTGGTTGGCGAAACACACGTCTAGTATAGTGTAGGTTGTTTTGGCGTTCTGCAGTCATAATGCAATTCTAGTAAATGAAACACCACCATTTTATTTTATATCGATTCGGGTATAATGGCTTTAAACTTTGTGGTTGTATGTCGCATGAAAAGAGCTTTTAAATAAAGGGACATTGCGACCCCAAGTACCTACCATTTAAAATTATTAAACAAAATGGCGCCCTGGCGAATATATTTTAAGTACAAAATAATGTCACACCTAAATTATGCATTAACCATTGCAACACAAATTGTTGTTTATTCTCAGTCTCATTTTTTTAAATCAATATTAGTATAATTAGGATGTCTACGGAGCTTGAAATAGGGCGCCCCTGTCGCAATTCTTTCCTCGATTGGACAACAACGCCTTGTTACGGGCAACTGCCACCTCATTAACCGAAGATACCAGATTAAGGTAGCAAATAATACCTTAATAGATCTCGCTATCAATAACAAACTACCTCATAAACAACATGCCGCATTTTCTTATTTCGAGATCCGCAATCTCAATTTCATGGGCGATTTTTTCTTATTTTTTACTTAGCTTTCGTAATTGAATTACCATATAAAGTAGAGTGAAGATTGCCGATGCTTGATTAAAATTTTTTCAAAGCGTAATTTGTTTTTTAATAGAGCTTTTATAAGCACAATTTGCCTCTAAAAGTAATTTCTATAATAATTTATGATTGATGGATTTTTTATGGAAAAGTAATAAAATGTGGATGCTTTCATATATACAATGTAGTCAATCACTGGATAATACGGTTACGTTAAGATTTAATTTCTTGAGTTTTTCTAAAAATTACGCAATGAAAATAAATTATGTTGTTACTAAAAATGAAATTAAAAAAATTATATCAAGTTAATAGCACAAAACTTTCATAAACTAATGGGCATTCAAAATTGTATTCTTTCTTATGTCATTTTGTGACCGAATGTTGTTGTAGGTGGATAAGTTATTATTACTGATAATTTAAACAAAATATTAAGAGAAATTTCATTTTTACGAATATTGGTAAAAATAATTTGAGTATCCCATATAGAGGTATTTCTTGTTATATAATTACAGATATCTGGATTATTTCTGCCTATAGATAGTATAAAAATTATGAAATTTTAAAAAATATATCATCTGCACCACAATAAATACAATTGGCATTAACGAAATGTTTTACACCTGTTTGCTAAATTCATGTAAAAAATATTTCCACCATTATCTCTGTTGTTTGTCTTATGTATTACATATTAACCCAAAGATAATACTATTGTAGTCCGACCCTGCTTACTAAAAGGGTTAAATCGTCTAAACCTGTATAATTCTCTTCTGCCATCCAACACCTACGCAACATTGCAAGGACTTTATCGCTACACGTTTTCGTTGCAATTTTTTATAAACAAAGATTATATGTAACAAAGGAATGTTGACACTTTTGTCGGACACAATGTTATATCGCACATATGCCATCAGACGCACATAAACATCATCATAAGAGAAAGGAATTCCACCGTGCGTACGAAGTGTGGTTACAGCTGTATTATGTCAGCTTTTATGTACCTACCAACAGAACATTGACATTTTATTGTTATGAACGAAATTGCTTTGGGAACTAGTTTACCAAATAGTTTGCATTTATTTGAAAACCGGGATATATGTATGAACAAGAATTTAAATCATTCATCGTATTTAGATAGATAAGTTAACTAACAATCGTCAAAAAAGAAATGCAGATACGCCGAAGAAAATATCGTCAATAATTTAAAAAAATAAATAAAACTTTTTATATTATATAACAATGACTATATATATTTTTCTTTTCTTGCCCGTTAATATCAAATAATATCTGATAGTTTCTTTTTTTGTGGGAATTTCGGTCAGGTATACATAACTAATTTTTTTTTCTAACGTTTCGGTTACACCATCATCAGAGAACTACAATTAATATAATATTTTAAAAACATAGTTATGATTATTTTACATTACAGTTTACTTACACTAGTAATTATTTGTTTTAAATTTAGTTACATGTTATTGGATTGTCTGTTTTAACGCAACTGAGATATTTTAACATGGTTTGTAGGCTTTTAAAGTTTTGTTTATGCTACAGAAATAACGTTGGAAATGTATACATATGATTTACTATAGGTGTTTTGCTTAAATAGTAAGTATACTATACTACTATGTAATAAACCGAAACGTTAGAAAAAAAATTATAAAATTAGTTATACCTGGCCGAAATCCCCACAAAAAAAAACTATCAGATATTATTATATAACAATAACAAGATTAATTGTATGAACTCACTGGCGGTTCTTCTATAGGGTCATTAGGTCATTGACCTCCCACATACAAATAAGAAAATAGAGCTATTCGTTTTCTGAAGTTTAAAAATATACTATAATATATATATTTTTAATATTCTTAAAAATATATTAAAGTTTCTAGTTCATTCTATGCACAATATTATTCAAATATCTAGATCGCAGGATTTCGTATCCCCTTCGAGCACCGAGCCTCTACATTCATATTCATTACATTATTCATTTATAGAATTTAAAAATCTTGGGTCAATCCACAACTTATCCTCAAAGCTAGCTACGGACTGAATTTACAACGAATTAAAGTGAAATAGACTTATGCGCGAATCGTCAGAAAGCAAAAGAGACAGAAAACACTGGCGGGGACAATGTCCCTGACACATTTTACGGAAACGGTAACGCACGAACACAGAGGTATGTAGTCTGTGCGCACGAAGTTCAGTAGAGCAGTCTTAATGCTGACTAGGTACGCGTTGGTCGGTAAATTCTGTCGCGTTGTTTTTAATGTTTTTATTTGTGAATATTTTATTAGTAAATCTCTACAAAATTAAGTAAAACAGTGTTTTTGGTGTTTACTATTAAATATGAGTGTTGTACAAAATATATTAAAACTGAAAGATGGACATAAGTTTGAAGACCGAGTGAAATTCAAAGGTGGTGGCCGTCCAAAACCTAATATGACGATAAAGCAAACATCTCTTGATAAGAAAAAAAGAAGTTAATAGGTATTTTCGAAATTCAATGTACGATTAATCCGAGTGGATTTACGGATGCGAGGTAAAAAATGCATTTTTTTTGTTTCCCATGACTGTTATTTGGTGATGATCCTGATCCTATATGGTCCAAAATAGGTGTAACTGACTTGAAACATTTAAAAATAAAAGTACAGAAACATTCACTCGCATCAAGTCATATGAATAGCTGTAGTCTAGCAACACTTGGTACAGTTGATATTAGAATGCAGTTAGACAGTGCCTATAGAAAAAGTTTAAAAGCTTACAACGAAAATGTTTCAAAAAAGTAGATATATTTTAAATAAAATAATAGACTGTGTATTATTCTGTGGAGCTTTTGAGCTAGCACTACGGATATGACGAAACTGAGTACTCTGATAACCCGGGAATACTTCGAGGTCTAGTAAATTTTGTAAATAAGTAAGTAAATTTAATTTTACAAAAAGCATCAAGTCAGGATAAAAGCATAAAATTTTTTTTTGCTAATTTACATAGCTTTTCTTCATTCTTTGGAAAATCGCCAAAAAAAACAGCCGTGTTAGATAATGTTGTTAAGGTGAGATTACCTAAAGCGGCTCCAACACGATGGAATTTTAATACAAAGTGCATAGAGATTGTTTATACCTATCGAGCAGAATTATTAGATTGTTTAGAAAAAAATCATTGATAATGGATCAGAAAACAACACTCTAAACCAAGCTATTGGTTTAAAAAACTACTTACAAAATGAACATTTTCTTTACTGGTTAAATTTTTTTCATTTTGTTATGCCTCAATGTGATATATTGTTCAATCAATTACAAAAATGTAATATCGATGTCATAACAATAAATAAGTGTATTGGCGTTTTTAATAGTAAAATGGAAGACATCAGAAATAAAATTTTGAATAACTATTTGGAGGAGTCATCCATGCAGTCTGCCCAGAGATGTAAAACGGAAGAATCAAAAGGAGAATTTCATTAGAAGTTTGTGATATAATTACATCTGAGATCAAAAACAGGTTTGGCTTCAGTAATCATTTAGCAGTGACTCAGTTATTTCAAGCAGATCGATTTAAAGATTATAAAAAAGCTTTCCTCAAGATATGTTTAAATTAGTTAAAACGGAGTATCCAGTCATAAATCATTTGAAACTTAAAACTGAATTAGAAGTATTATGTAGCCGAGAAGATTTTTCCAATAGTGAAGGTGCAGTTGCTTTGTTGCAGCTTTTTATTAACAATAATTTGTGCAATACTTTTTCTGAAAGTGTCAAACTGTTAAAAATCTTGTGTACTCTCCCTATGACTATCGTCGAAAGTGAAAGTTGTTTTTCCACCTTAAAAAAGAATAAAGACATTTTTTAAGAAATACCATGGGTCAGGAAAGGCTATCTTCTTTGGCCATGCTTACCATAGAAAGGGCATTAATAAAGAAGATAAAAGACTTTAATGAAAAAGTAATTGACCACTTTGCATCTCAAAAAGACCGGAGGATCGACTTGGAATTTAAATCACTTTAAAAGGTAGGTAATACAGTAAACTTTTCTAATTGACCTCCCTATCTCTTGACCCACGAACCGCCACTGATGAACATATTTTTATATCGATACCTTCATCAGTTATAAAACAATTGTCAATTAGTGGCAACAGAAACTATAAAACTATTAATTAGTTGAGGGAAAAATAGCAATTCAAAACTAAGTAATGAATTTCTACATTCTAAATATGATTGCTGAATTATTATTTTTTTTTACATTCGACGCCCATGCTCGAAACTGGATAGCTAGTGTACCCCAGTCTATAAACAAAAAGAAACACGCCACAAATAAACGAGCCAACTTGATGATTTGTAGTAGACAAGTTGCTAAGAAACTGTTTAAAAGTTTTCCGAGAGTACTGCGAACATTTAGAGGGTTGAAAGGAGGCCTCTAGAGATGCTTTTCGTTGTTGATATAGTTGTAGCGGCAATGCCGTCAGTTGAGCCTTCAGGACTTTTCCTAATTATTAAAGATTCGAAAGAATCTATCCTAATAGTAGAATCGATCACTTTTCTCAGAATATTGGAGGATAAAGCACTATATAATTATATATTGGATAACTTCTTTATTTGCAGAGTTACAGAGTCGGTTAAAGTAGCAAAATTGGGCAGAATTGTGAGAGCAATTGATTGCCGTATTGAGAATTGTAGTATGTTTTCAGGTTGCTGAATTATACTGAAAAAACTGAAAATGGTCGATTTTTTTTATGTTAAATAACTTCGAAACCGTTAATCTTAGGAAATACGTGAAAATTGTTATCAATAAAGCTCTCGCTTGAGACTACGTTGCAAATTTTAGAAAAATCGTACTAATAAACTTCCTTTATTTTGAAACACACAAAACATTTTTAGGAAAAATTATTTAAAATAAATCAACTGTCCGAAAATTTACAAAGAAAAAAATTTTTTTTTTCGTTTTTTTTTTTTCGATATCACCGAATATATCACAACTTTTCTGATTATCTCCTGTGCAATAGATTTTTTTTTCTATAATACATACATCAACTACTGCAGTGTAATAGATAATTAAATGCACTGAACCGTTTATTTATTAAAAAGAAAGCCCGCTTCCTAACGTATCCGCCACTGTTCACAAACAATTATTCTCAGATATAGACTAACTTTACAGCCTGATCTCTGTACACCCGAGATTAATAGTAAATCGCGACCATTGTTGATTTTGTCAACAATGCGCCCAAAGTGATTATTGACACTGGTAGATCGAGAAATGCGGATCAAAGAACCCTGCGGGCGATTTTAGATAATGTGCTTTTTGTTTACCTTTTCAGAGGAAGGAGATTTGTTTTTTTTTAGGCAGTCGCTTAATGGGTTTTTTCTTGCAAGCCTCGAGGTTACGCGGAATGATATTATTTTCTCCTCTCTGAAATGTTGTACAAGATTCTTTGTAGACAAAACAAAAAGTATATTACGTTTCTATCCCAGTTGGTCAAAATATATACCTATTTAATTATTTTCTACAATGGTAGTATTTTATAAATTCCTCATTTTTTCTTCAGAAAATATTTAAAAAATATTATTAGACTATGCGCAGACACAGGCAGAAAGTGATTTTAATTTTAGACCTTGGAAACGATATAACACACATATTGCTAACATATTTGTATGTATGTACCGCTTAATATGTATTTGCTCTAGTTTTTATACAAAGACCAACACCTCCGGCAAATTTTCAGACCGTTAATAACGTTAATTGTATTTTATGTAACATCCATATGTTGTAGTTAATGTAGAACAAAATTATTCTGGCTGTTTTTAAAATTACACCCCAAGCAAACAATTTTCCCATAATTAAACCTAATGAAGGCATGGTATGTTTCTATTTTCAACTTTTATTATGTAGGTATTGGAGGCATTGACACGAGGATGAAGAAAGAAAATTTGACGATTTTTTTAAACCTTCACTTTTCATAGAACAGTAAAATGGACTCCTGCAGGGTTTATATATTTGGTGAATGCGCCGGGTATGTTCAAATGGTTTTTATACATATACAACATGGCGTGTGGAATTATTGGAAATGGGTTTCTTAAATGGCAACGTTGCAATGTAAACCAAAGGCAAACAAGTCGTCGGGTCGCAGGTCAGCGTTAGTTAGCGTTAGCAGAGCAGATAATTCATTTTTCATCTAGCTATGTCGTGCGGTCAACAGTGCACACTGCGCGCCCTGCGATGCCAAATTTCAGTCTTTCTTCAATGTACTATGTCTAATACTTAAATACACATATTATGTATGTTATATATCTAATATAAAAATTCTTAACTTAAAGATTAGATCTCTTGTTCCAAAAATTATAGAAATACGAGATTATGTCAGACTTAGCGATTACGATCTTATTTTACTTACAAAAACCTGGTTATTAAATAATATTTCAACTGAAGTTGTTAAAAATCACGAAACAGAAATAATTTGACATTGGCAAACAATGAAATTTCGTTGAATCGTATGTGTACTTACCAACAACATATAAAAATAATTATGTTATCCCCAACCAAACTCATCAAACAGTTTGAAAAATATTTAAAAAGTTCTATCTTTTGGTGCCTTCGATGAAAATATTTTCCCAATAATTGTACAAGATACGAATGGCAAAAAATTGGGCCGAAAGCCAATTTTTAATAAATTAGACCCCTTTTTCTTAATGCATTCAAAAACAAAACCTGCTTTAAATAACCTGCCTTGACTGTACGAAGTATCGTAAAATTCGTTATATAAGAAATATTAACATAATAAGTCTAAAGACAAAAATTTTGCGGAAGCGGGAACACGCACACCATTCCTTCTAATAATACCATTGTGGAGCTGAGGCTAGTCGTGTTTGCCTATCCAACAATGTTACCGTGTCTTGAATATTTTCTACATATTTTTCATTACATTGGGTTGGAAAAATTAAATAGACAACTTAGTTATTGCACGTATTTACTAAGAACCACTAAAAATGTAAGATTAGATTTAATTTGTAAGTTCTTCTATTTTTGGCACAAATTTCTATTCTCATTTTAATGTCTTTTTTGTCACTGGTGGTTCATATTATTGATTCTTAAGAGTTTTATCTAATGGAAAGTTATTTTAATGTTCTTTTGTCATTTTTTTACCTAATAAAGAATCACACTGTCCTTGTATAATTGGTGGAGCCAGTGGATACAATTTGATGGCAGTATATAATTTTTTATTAGAAAAATGAAAACAGGTACAAGGGAAACCAATTTATTGTGCTATGATACATACGATTATTAGTTTATCTAGTTGTTAACTTCATCAACTACCCTCTATTTAGAAATAGTTTGCGTTTTACTGACAGAAAGTCTGAAATAGTTTGTACTTACTTTTGCAGCTGATAATACCCATTTCTAGAGTCACCCCTTTTCGAACGTAAATACCCGGCGCATTCGCCAGATATGTCACGCGTGTCCTCTATTATATCTTCTGATTTTTTCTTTTTAGTGTCTTTTTGTTGTTTTTGTAGGTGACATGTTGATCAAATGCAAAACTATTCCATATAGTTTCAAAGCACTAAAATTTATAAAATAAAAAAAATCCAAAAATAAAAAAAAATTATGTAGTAGTAGTTATTTAATAAATTGAAAGGATGTAAAGTTTTATATTTCAAATACAAGTTATAACCATGTTAATTATAAGTTAATTTAGTTTTAAGTACTTTTAAGTGAGTACTTTAAACGAAAACTTTTCTCAAGTTGAACGGTTCACAATTTATAGCTACAATAACATATTTAAACAAAATAATTTAATTTGTAACTCGTAACAGAATATTTAAATACCTTACTTTTAGTATGAACTACTGTTGCTAACATACTACATACTATCATATTTTGAAATAATATTGGCACTGTGCGAATGGTCACGCTGCCACAGCCATACTCTCGATTGTAGATAGATAGATATTTTAGAATATCTGATGTGGCCGGCACATAACTTTCTAATACCAGTATATATCATCCTGATGTAAAAAAATTATTCTATTTAATTCTTCACTTACCTCGATTAAATTTCAATAGCGTACCTTGAAATGTTTCATTAAAATTTTTAAATAATTAATTATTAGCATCGTTAGATACTGTCAATAATAAATCATGTCATATATTTTAATAATTTCTTCTTATTGACATTAACATTTTTGTAACTAAATTAGACATTTCAAATGTCAAACGGTTAAATTTATCCTAAACCCCATTTTATGAGGTCAAATGTATAAAAAATTTTAGTTTACATCAGCTTTATTTAAGTAATTGGAAAATATATTTAATTGGCTTGATATAGTAGATATGATTTATAACCTTTCATCAAGAATATGTATATATTTTTGTGTAAAGGCAAATACAAAGAAGTTTGGGTCCCGTGGACTTCCTTTTTAGCTGGCCAATTTTGCTTATCATCGAATTTATCATTGTCTTTGGCCTTTAGAACATGTGTACGAAATTTGAAAGCTTTATCTCAAAAACTGTGGCTGCTATCGCAAAACTACAGACATGCAGACAAATTTTTTCCATAAAGTTATGTTTTTCATTATAATTCGTCTAGATTCGTCCAAAAATGCAACAAAAATTTTTAATTTTTTTTTCCCGAAATTGTACATTATTTCTTCTTTCACTCATTCTGCCTCTTCTGGTGGTACCACATTCACCAAATTTAATGTGTCACCTAAAATATTGTTGACAATCTTAACTGCCAAATTTGGGAAGTCTCCCATTAGTATTTCTTGAGTTATCGCGGATACGCGCGCATGCGCGCGCACACGCACACACACCGACAGACATCATTTGGAAAATAGTCAGAATTGATTCAGGAGGGCTCAAAACGTATAAATCAATCAAAATCTCGAGGTCGAAAAAAAATCACGATTACTATACTTCCTTATATTAGGTATAAGAAAGTAAAAATTCTGTCGCCATTTCACTAAAAATTGTCTAAGTGTATTTGAAACTACTCAGCAGCACGTGTGTGAAGAAAGTAGTTACAGCGCCTATAAATGAAATGTATTGGGCATAAAGAAGTGCGAATTAGGTGTAATGCAGTGAGCATTGTTATGAAGTTGGAATGCGTCTCAGGTACATATGAATGAAATACGGTTTTCACAGGGCGACCCATAACGTCGTAGAAAATCTATTCCCCGTACGTGTCGTGTCGGATATCCTATTTAGAAGGATGCTCATTTGTCGATTTACACCCGCTGAATAATAATCGGACGAAATTCAAACCGCACTTCTCTAAAAGGAGTATCCAATTAAGTCAAGGTAATTTAAAAACAACAACAACAACAACAATAATCATGTTACAGTTATTGTAGCCATTCAATGCTGTTCTTATTGAGCGGTTTTATTGAAATTTTACATGTACTCTAATGACAAACAAATTAATTTAAATTTTAAATATAAAAAAGTATACGAAGCATTCGGCAAGTTCTTGTGAGCCACTCACTTTCATTTCCTTCTCGATAATTGTGCCATTCTTCACCCCGATTCTCCATCTATGATAAATATTCTATCTACCCTTATCGATAGATATATATGTCTGCATCGCTCTACAGAAAGTGTTTTAGTAAAATAAAAAAATCGAGCTTCTCCTTGGAAGGTACATACCTACAAATGGGGTATTAAGTGGGATTTATGTTACAGATTGACATTTACATGTTTTTGCTTCACTGCCTACTTCCTTTATATTTATTACTTCCTGTTCAAGAGCCGGGAGTTTCCCTATATTGTCGCGTTATGGCAAGGCAATGATGGCAGCAAATACAAACGTTCGGGAAGGAAATTTTTCATTCGAACTCGGTAAATAGCACGAATAACTCTGTAAAAATTTAGACATAATGTAAAAAGGATTAGAAAACGAACTAGACAACTGTTTTTATATAGAGTGTCATTAAGAATGGAAAATCTCGAAACAGGAGACACTAGAGACAAAAATATGACAATTGAGCATAATATACCTTATACAAATGTTGCTGGTTTAAAAGATACAGGATGTTCAAAGTTAGAATTTTATTTTGAAATTTTTTAATAATTTTGAGTTTTCATAGTATCAACCTGAAAATTGACAGCTTTGCATTTTTTTGGCATGACAAATAAGAATTTGCAACTAATTTTAATGTTGCTGATAGAGGGCGCCAGTTATACTCTACTGCATCGATAAATCTGGCATATTGTTTTGCCTGTAGAATTATGGACAAAAAAAATTGTCGTGACAATTTTCAAGTTGCTACTATGAAAACTTTCAAAATTATTGAAAAATTTCAAATTAAAATTCTAACAATGAACACCCTGCATCTCTTAAACCTGCAAAATTTGTTTGGTTCAATCGTTATGTTTTGGTCTCCAGTATCTCCAGTTTCGATATTTCCCAATTTTATTGAATCACACTGTGTTACAACTTGAAACGAAAATCTTACAATTTTTTTCGTATGAACTTGTATTGTGGAAAATTCACGTACAATGTAGAATTACTGTAATCATAAGCAAATTTTTAAATATTCATTAATTATGAACCTGGACGCTTATATAATCAAAGATAAGTACGAACGTGTTGCGAAGTAGAGGGTAGAAGATGATTGTATAATAGGTTTTTACATATACACATATATAAATGGTTTTGCGAAATATGCCACACAGATTTAAACCTGGTAAAAATGTTTTACCAGGTTAATGATTTCATTTAAAAATGAATGTATAAAAAAATGATTAACAGTTGGCCTCACTTGTATGTATTACTAGAAAACAACCTAAACCTTTACCAACATAATAACAATTACAATTTCTGTTTCAATAATAATATGGTGACATTTGAAAAATCTAATTGTTTTTAAATTGAAGAATTTAATTAGACCACGCAATTCTTTGCTTCCATTATTTGAAAGAAAACTAATTATGTGTCCTGGTTTATTACTTTTATAATATAGGAAATTTATTAGGCAATACGCCTACCTGTAAGAATCTAAATACAAGATGTTTAAAACGATTGGCAATTTATAAGGAAAAATACTGGTTAATTTAAAGAAATTCGCTATTTTTATGGATTTACACATTATCAGCCTGTAAATTTTCAGATTAAACTCCACAGTTAAAATTTATGTTCAACCTAAAGTGGGCTCAAACATCTGAGAATTCACCAGTGAATATTTCGTAATAATTTTGACTTCAAACTAATCGAGTAATGAACTAGTTTAAAAATAAAGAGATTATTGCGACGTTCCTAACGTTATTAAATTCTGCTATCCGCCGTGGTAACAGAGTTCGCCTGTCTTTGGGCCACGTAGTAATTGATTCGAGGGGTCCTTTTTTTCATCACATTAGAATAATATAACTAGTGTTTGGGATCGATTGGAATCAACATGAAATCAGGAACTCTGAGAGAATTTCCCTATAGAAAAGGTTTTTTTTAAACCACATTCTTTCATTTATTAACTTTTCCTTGCCATTTTTCCAAGAACATACGCAGCGTTATCGGAAACATTATAAATTGCTAATACGTAATCACATTTTTTTTCTGGAATGTAGTTAGATTTACCGAAAAGAGGACTTTTGATTGATGGATTTCTAAAATTATATAAAAATCGCAATGACCGCTTATTGCCGGTTGTTACATTGCTGATAAATGGAAATATTCTTCAGTAGGACCAGTGACACATTTACTATAACAAGACAAGTAATCTCTTTATTCTATTCGCGCATGGACAGTACCAGAGGGCGACATTGGTTTTTAACTATTTCTTCATTAATATCACCCATCCAAATTATTTGACGACACATTTATTGAAACAGGTTTAATGGATTATTACCTAACAAAATGTTAAAGAATAATATAAATGCAGTAAGAAGAATATTTTACTGTCGCCCCGGTATTGTTCATACTCATTCTTGACATTTACTGGCACAATTAGAACAAAGAAATTATTCGTCTTATTATAATAAATATGTCACTGGTAGGACTAAATCCTATTTGTATCACGTTTTGCATGAATTTTCGCGGGAAAAACTATTTTTTTTTAATCTGTAGGCAACGTTACAAATAAACAAACCATTATTTTCCTCTAAACCCTAAGAAAAAAATGTGAACAACAGACGTTCCTTTTGTTCTTCTAATGTTTCTTTGATCTTTTTCAGGACAAGACTATATTTTCACGGCCCCAGCAGACACCCAGTTCATCCCGTACCGAGATAACCAGAATCAGTATATAAATCCTTCAGAAATAATCCCATTCCGGCAATCGCCTGCTGGCTTCCAACCAGTAGATACGTCCTCACCGTATCTACCTAGAGAACTACAGCCACACGATCTACAAACGTCCGATCTACCTCTACATCTACAACAAACTTTGCCTCAATATAGGTTTACAACGAATGAGCCTTTCCTAAAAAACGTCCCTCCTCTACAGTACAATTTTCAAAACCATCATCCTGTCAACCGAGTGGTTAACACCCCAGTGGGTTTCAGACCATCACAGAACATTAAACCAACCACACTCAGGCCTAACTATTCACATTTGTTCGCTAAGAGCCACAGCCACGACCCTTCGCAAACAGAGACGTTTTTGGGACAAATAACGTTGCAAAATCCCATAGAGAGCCCTCCTCGCTTCGACGAATTTAAACCAAGTGAAAATTTTCCACAAAAGGCACAAGAGATTACGTCGAATTCATTTACGGGCACGATTGATGATGGAAGGGCTAATAAACTCAACGAAAATTCAATTCATCTGGGAGGTAGATCAAATTTTTTAAATCACAGGTAGGAATAAAAATAATATTATTTGATAAAGATGTCTAAACACAGAGAAACATAAAGATGTGTAAACACAGAGCGAATTTTGTTCGATTTCTAAATCACCATTAAGCATAAAAAACGCCGAACATAACTTTCATGTCCATTTTTACCGGCCACTGAGGTGAGATTTTTTCAAAAGCTCCCTCTAAGAGGGTGAATTGGGGAGTAATTGTTTCCACCAAGCCCTTCTAGCTACTTTGATAGGGATGTAGAAGTCAACGCTTACCTTCGGTATTATCAACATTTTAAAGGAACCTTTAATTTAAAGAGAGTTTTAGTGACAAGAAAATGTATTACCAACTAAATACAAATATCAGATAGCTATTCTATAGTTTAAATAAAAATTATGAGGTGTAATGGCTATCGTATATCTCGATTTATGTTTTGCTGGAATTGCTGATAATATATTTTCTTGTCACTAAAACTCTCTTTAACTTAAAGATCCCCCTGATATGTTATGATAATACCGGAGGTGAGGGGGGTAAAAAGGGGGAGTTAAAGTTCAAATATCGGTCTGCTAAACCGTTAAACTTGAACAACGTCGTGTAATTTCAGCTAGTAAATAATAAATGAAAAAATATTAGATTTCATAAGCAGGTACTTATGTAAGGTTTTTTGTTCCAACATTTTTATTTAATGTGCTCCTACTCCCGAATGGGTTTTAAATTTGTAATAATTAACAATTCAACTTTAGAACCCAGAAAGATGTTTTATAAACCATCTTGTACACATACACCTCCGCCTCAGCAAATGCGAACTTGGTATTCTTGTTTAATTTACAAACACTCATTATGCACTGCGTCATCTCTCATTGAAAATTATATAAACACAAATGGAGAATTTAGTGAGGTATACGATTTATACGAACGCCCTAAATAAATAGATAAATCCGCGAAGCGTGAAACAGTCTCTTTATATATTGTTTTATGAGACCATGGACGTTAACATCCTTTTTGTATTCGATAATACAACAAACAGTGCAAAAATAAAACTGTTCAAAGAATTTTTCTTGTTTTATTCATTCTGTGATACAATATATTTTCTGTGCAATCGTTCCGAAAAGGGTATTTTCGGGTCAATTTTTTGCATCGAAAGTAGCCTCTTCTTGTATCAGTCCCGAAAATAAAGGCGTTTAAAACTGTCAGATAAATAATTACTTGAAAATGGAAAGTAGTGGTGATAGTGATTGGGAAAATAATCATATATTACATCAATTTTTAATTTCATTAAAGCGACGATTGCAGAAGAAATAGTGCACATATCACGTCCCGAAAGTATTTTTAATGCAAGCTTACTCGTCAAGTAAAATACCACTTTCGGAACTTGTTACGTAAATAACTATTATCGCACTTCACTCTACATATTTTTTCTTTTCCCCTAGGACCAGAATTTTCGCACCCGAAACTTCTAGAAAGACAACTCGTACCCAAATAAAAGACTACTTTGTAAATAACAATGGCGACGTTTATGTAACTACTAAAATCCCCTTCAGTCCAAAACCGACTGCCCCGATACACGTCTCTACTACCGTCGCTAAGAAAAACAACTTCAGCCCTGCAACCAAACCCACCGGAAAACCACTTGCATTCAACTTGAAGCCCGACAAAAAAAGGATTCCTGCCGAAGAATGCAAGTCCATTGCCGTTAAAGTCACTGGACCTGGAGCCTTTATTGGAAGAACCAATAAAATATGGTGTTGGAAATAATAATGATGACGACGTTGAGGTTATCAAATCCAGCAACGAAGAAACGACCGAAGTAACTACTGCTGTTGAAACTATGGATAATTTCGAAAAGCGGAGCGAGGACATCAGAGATCAGGATACTTCGTCCTCGGCCAGTTCGACACCACTGGATAATAACGAGGAACTGACGACCCATCGAGAAAATGAAATTGAGCATACCACTAATCCCACAGAATATAATTATTCTGAAGAGCTGTACGACGAAAATGACAGTAGGGAAAGTATTAGCAATGAAAATGACATACAGGACGAGTATTCAGAGAACAGTGGGGAAGTTTACAATGATAATGAAAAAGGGGTAAGAATACTTCTGTATTTACTATTTGTTAACTTTTAGTATTACTTAGGTACTAAAGACTTATACAAATTCTTCCTTTCTTAGCCTGAAGAACTTAGAGAAGAACCTGCCGTCACCACAACTCAAAAAAACTAACTCTTCCTACCAAGTTATCACTATGAAACCAACAACGATGATGAAAGAGAGCAACTTTCAAGATTTTGTCGATACTGCAGAGATCGACACCTCCGAAGCACAATCGCTCATTGAAACAACCACCATACCAATGACCATCTCGATGTCTTCTTCTGTTAATATTAAAAAGGGAGACCAAATCATCAGTGGGTCGCAAGAGGAACCAGAGCTGGTTATTTCTGTGGTAACCAGTAAAACCGTGGTAAACAACACCGTTATTGCGCATGCCACACCCAATATAATTGCTACAGAGGCAGTTAAACCAACTACAGAACCCTCTGTTTTTAGTAACGAAGAAAATACCACTGACACTTGGGTAGTGGTGGCTTCTGTGCAGACCAGTAGAAGTGTCTCAGGTGCTAGGTGTGTATACGTATAAATTAATTTATCTCTTCCTCCCTTTTATTAATCTTAGTAACATCGTTGCTTCAGGTATCTGCCTTCGTCAATTGTCGAACAAGAAGAACGCGTTAAACTGCTAAATGAACATTCGGATGAGGGAGATGAGTCTTCCAAAGATTATAATAATAGTGAAGAAAATTACCGTGACAATTCTGACGAAAGCCGTAATAATACGTCCAAAGAAGAGACCACAACAGAAGAAACAGACACAACTCTTTTACGAACTTCAACGAAAACAAGAACTTCCACGGAGAGCCTTATTGATAAATTGGACCGAGTGCAATCCGATTTGTCTAGCGGTGTACTTACAGGTAAAAAAAATGCTATATTTTTCAAAATAAATTTGTACCTACCAGCTACCTACCGTTTAAATGTTCATCAAGATTCGATAATGCTCCATTCATGTTCAAATTCACCAGTTTCTCGCCTCTGACAGAAGTATCTGGATTTTCGATTGCATGACAAATTTTTGCAGACTGACGTCAAATTTATTTATATTGTGGTAATAGTTTTCCATGAATCAGCTATGAAAATATAAAGTTATTTCTACATTCCTATGATCATAGGTGATCCAGACCAATTGCCTAATAATATGCAATAGGTCAGCTTTGCTAAGAGGTAATGGTAATGTTGTCCCTCATCCAGGAATCCCTGGTTCGATTCCCAATTGAAGAATTATGATATTTTTCAGAGAAATGTTGGTTGTGGATACGTTGGCGTCAAATATGTAGTCATCTACCATTTAGGTGTCGTTAATTGTTTTATATTACTAATAGCGTTTAATTTGAAAAATGTTAAATACGATATAGGTAACACATTTTAAAGTTAATTTGCTTTCCATTATAGGAGGTCTTGGAAATAATATTGCTGTCATTAAGGAAAATATGCCTGAGAAAATGGTAATTACCACCATGGTTGATATCGGCATCACGACTCCTACGACGACTACGACCACAAGAGCGCCATACCCACAAGTAAATATAAGAAAATTTTCACCTGGCAACCGTCCTTCATCCACAAAGAGGCCGAAGAATGCATCCAAACCAAAATACCAGAGCAGCAGGATAATATCTACTCAGTCTTCTGTGGATGTGAACGAACCACAGGGTGACCAGCCACAGCAGAAACTGGATGTTTCTTCAAATTTGCCGTCAGATTATAAGTTGAGAGGCAGTGATGACAAGAGCTCGAGACTTTTGGAGGAGATCTTAAGTAGGGCAAAAACCCCCAAGGAAGAGGAAAAGACTGAAAGTACGAAAATTGATATTTCCAAATTTTTGCCGCCTGGCTATAAACCTCCGAAAGATGAAGAAGACGCAACAGAAGGAAATGTCTTCAAAAACACTAAAGCAGATGACATATCTAAGTTTCTGCCGCCTGGCTATACAACTCCAAAAACTGAAGAAAAAAGTACGGAGAGCAGCAACACGAAAGTAGATGATATTTCCAAGTTTTTACCTCCTGGCTATAAACTTCCAAAAAAGCGAGGATAAAACAACAGAAAGCAGTATTTTCAAGAACACCAAAGCCGACGATATTTCCAAATTCTTACCTCCAGGGTATAAATTACCGAGAAGCCAAAGCACAACGGAAGGCAGCATCTTTAAAAATACCAAAGCCGATGATGTTTCTAAATTCTTACCTCCAGGATATAAATTACCCAGGACTACTACAACTCGGAAACCCATAGAGCCTGAACCAGCGCTGCCGATGATTAAACCTATTAATGATATTAGTGCCCTCTTACCTCCTGGATACAAACCACCTAAAGAAGAATCCTTCAATGGTGAGGCTTTCAAAACTAAATGCTCTCATTTTAAATAATTTTTTCGTCAAATTCCTTTTTTAAAAACATTTAGACGAAAAAAAAAAGGTTATAACAGGAATATAACCATATTATTTCAGTGTTTAAAATATGACATGATTTATTATTTTGGTTTCATAAAAAAAAATTGTACGTTCAATAGAAGAAGCAGCTAACATTCTTTTTATGCCTATTTTACAAAATAAGTATATCTGGAAAATGCAATGAGACTTCCTCTCGGTACTAGCAAGTATCACAAATTGAAAAACAGTAAATGATATGTATTAGGTAACCGTGCATGATTTTCCAGAAATTTAGATTTCAGCATCCCATTTAAACATTCTGTTTTCAGGAGTTAACACACAACCTGTGGACATCAGTGCATTCTTACCTCCTGGTTATAAGGTGACACCGGACTCCTCTAATACTAGTGAATCAAAAATAAATCCTCAAAATGGGCCCACCAATTTGCTCCCACCTGGATTTATGGAAAATAGTACAGAAAGCAGCCCGCCTTCAAGCACTCTCAAACCAGCTAATGGGTTTAAGGTTGTTTTTCCAAGCAGGCCTGGTGGTGGCAGTAGAAAGTCCGCTTCAAGAACGACCACTAGGAGTTCTAATGAGGAATCATCTGCTAAACCGACAGCGCCTACGATCCACAAAGGATGGCCTTCGAGGTAAGAAAACGGAAATGCAACCTGGGATCGGTAGGACCTTTTATGCCAGGGAAAATGTACATTTTAAATGTCATATGTAATAACTTCTTTTCAGAGCCACAACAGAATTTACTGGATGGCCAACTCCTTCCACAACACCGATATCAATTGAAAAACTCTTGGAAGCAGCCCGTACAGCTTCTACTAGCACTACTCAAACAATTGAAACCACCATATCCACAACATCTACAACAACAACCACCACGACAACCACACCTGCACCTACTACACCAGGTATTTGCATTGATGAGTGTGATCTGGCCGGTACTATTAAATTGGTGGGAGGAGCCAAGTGGGTACCAGAATTGTTGGACAGGAACACTAAGGAGTGGCAGATTTTAGCCAATGAAGTTCAAACACAAGTAAGTGGTAAAATCGACGTAAACGAAAGCCTTGTATAAGAGACAAGATAGTATACTTAGTTATTTTGAAATTTAAAGTCAATATGGTATAAGTATACAAATGGGTTATTGGTTCTGGCAGTTATATTTTCTAAAAATGATTGGAAATATTTAACACTGTTTTTTTATTCTTGTTTTAGCTCGATGACATTTACAGCTCTTCTCCATTGTTCAGTAAATGGTATAGAAAAATTAGAATAGATGGATTCAGGTAAAACACCTAGAAATTAGAAAAACAATTTATAGTTAGGAGTAATATTTTCATAATTCCATATAATACACTGACCGGCACAAAGTGGGATAGCAAGAAAAATTGGTATATTTTTAATTAAAATTTTTCTCATCGTAAACAAAATGTATAAAATTATTTCTTGGTGTTTTTTCTAAACATTTTCATTTAAAAACATGTCATTTTAGAAGAATAACTTCAATTTTTAGGATAAAAGGTGTGCAAGGAGAATTTGGGTACATGACATGAACAAAGAATAGGCAGGCGATTATAAAATGAAATTTCTTTTTTTAATAAAGAGTATTACCTCACTTAGCTCCATCTCAGTCTACGTAGCATATCTTCAATTACATGTTGGATAGCCTGTTGAGAATTGTTATCCACCCCCTTCCTGTAATGCATCCTTAAGTTGCTGCAATGTTAACAACTCCCCACGATGTTGCCTGATCCGTCTTCACAGCATATCCCATATGTATTCTATGGGATTTAGGTCAGGATTACGTGCTGGCCACTCTAGAGCTTCAATGAATGTAGTTTCTAACAATTCTATGGCCACGTGTAGACGATATTATCGTGCGTTAAAAGAAATTGTTCAGGAATAAACCCTGCAAAAGCTACCACATGATCTTCCAAAGTATCAGTAATGTACCTTTTAGCCGTTAAAGCACCTCCATCTACAAACAGAAATTCTGTGCGAGCCGTGTAAGATATGCCAGCCCACACCATTACAGACCCACCATCAGCGCTCTCCCTCTCACTAATGTAGCATTGCGCGTATCTCTTCTTGCCTTTTCCACACTCTCTCTCATTCATCTAGAGACCTTGGGGCAAATCGGGACTCACCGGAGAAAAGAACATTGGTCCACTGCCCAGTATTCCAATTGAGAAGTTCGCGTCCGAAATTGAGCCTGGCCACATGGTGATTTCAGAGAAGCTCGGGGCCTGTTACTGGTTTTATAGCACATAAATTTGCTTCAACTAGCCTTCTCCTAACAGTTATATCGCTAACGTTAACCTGGCGCCCTTCTTATAGTTCATTCCTTACTTGAACGACAGTCATATGTTGATTTCTCAGGATACAAGTCACGATCATCGCGAATAGTTGTGCTTCGATTTTATTCAGATCCCGAACTTCTGCGGTGTTCACCGATTTCTCGCGAACAACTGCCCTGTGGAAGCTGGATCGAGGAAAACCCATCTTTCAGCGATGTTAAAGCCAAAATATACCAATTTTTCTTGCTGTCACACTTTTTATGCTGGTGAGTATATTTGGCTAATCATGAAATTTTACAAAGTATGGCATAACATTCAGGTTATCTCATCTGAAAAAATTATAAATTTCTTAATTCAGTCTGTTATTCGACAATACACACAACAGTCATACTGTGTTTCGCCAACTAAGTTGACAACATTTGGAGATTATTAAAATCGTGATAAAACCAAACCATACAAATTAAAATCAAATTATTGCCAGATGATACCAACTTGGCTGAGGAGAAACGTGATATTATGGAACTTGTGAAAACTACTCAGTGCTAATGTCTCATCATCGTTTTTGTTTCGTAAGATTGATTCAGTTTTTTTAAATTCTTTTAGCGAGGGAAGTGTTTTGGTAGACTATCTAGTGGAACTAAATGATTTAGGTAGGGCGATTGATACACAAGAAGTGAAGAAATATTTCCATGAATCCCTTGATGATGCATTATCAAAAGTCGGTTCATACAGAGAAGGCAAAGCTTTGAATGAATCTGTTAAACTAGATGGAAAGTTATCACTAGGCAATTTTATTGTTGATCCTAAATATACAGAATTTATAGGTAGGTAAAACAATTCTGTCCAAAGTCCACCAAATCCGATACTCACCATATTAGCATATACTTATCGGAAGAGTTAGAGGGCTGGTTTAAATTTGATAATTTTGCATATTTTTCTAAAGAATGGGAATTGGTAAAAAAACTTATTTATCTGAAATTGTTTTCGAGGAAATAATAAAAAACTGAAATTCTGTTTGTATTGTGCCTATAACTTTCTTTTTTGGAAATATGTGTAAAATGAGGGAACTTTTAATTTTACTTGCAGTTTGATTACAGAAATATCAAGACATGTCTTAAAAACCCTATAATTTTTTAATAGTGAGTGCCATCCAAAACCATTTTTTACTGCAATTTCAATCATGTAGTGAATATTTTCAGCTAAAATGTCATAAAACTTTTAATTAATAATAATCACACCTTCCTATATTTCTGTATGTCAGTTTTATTACACATACTTAAAAATTTAATTAAATATTACTATTTAATTACTGGTACTGCAGCCAGGGTCGCAACAAGGGAGGGGGCGGATTGGACGACGGCCCCGGAATAATACCAAGGGAGCGCCGAGGGCGGTCTTATCCTTAAATTAGAAATTATTGTAAGAAATAATATAGAAACTAATAAGTAGAGTTGGCAAAATGCGCCGCAGGACATAGGCGTACGCATCATAATAAGTGTAATAAAAGAAATTAACTAGTAATAAAAGCAATAAACTGTTACAATTTATAACAATGTATGCATAACTTACCCTGTTAACTAGCTAGCTATCACAAACTGAAAAAGATCTGTAAAAACTTTGCAGCATCATATATCCTATGAAATGCGCGAAGACGTTTAGGAGATTTAAGGCACTTTTTTGTACTTGCTATCAATGCATCTACCTCTGGAAAACCTTGTCGAATAGTTTCTGCCACAAGGTGTAAAACATGCACTTTACACGTAACATGTACCAACCTACAACCGTGTTCTTGAAGAGGACGGCCTGCCAAACGCATTGTCGCGGCACCATCGGTCACAAACATCAACACTTGACTTTTTGACAGATCAAATTGTTCTAACGTCTCCAGCACCACCCGCGTAATTGTTTGGCCAGTACCTACACTCAGTTAGTTTTTTGCCAGCTAGTAACAGTGGAAATGTCGGTTTAAGAGGGTCCAGTACACGTACTATAACATTTAAAATAGAATTTTTTTTACAATCTGTCGTCTCTTCAACACATAACCACAGTCGTGTATTTTTTAGTACACATTTGATCTTATCTACAATATCTTCGCTTATAGTTGGTACATAGTTACGCAACGTTGTGCGACTTAACGTCACCTTGGGATTGTATTTATTCCAGAACACTTGAAATGGTTGTTTATGGAGTATGTGCAGCGGAACATCACAGTCAATCAGAATTAAAAGTAAATCGAACATACATTGTGTTGTCGAAGGCACGCCATTTTTTTTTTTAGTTTAATGTTGCACAGAATTTACGTGACATTTACAATCAAGTTTGTCCCAGCACATCAAGTGTGTCTCGCACACCTTACAAATTATTATAGCACCATTGTAGAATAAATCCGGGAATTCACGCCTTACAATGCGTAGACACGCCTTCCCTACTCCAAACCCCACCGCGGACGTAGTCAATGTTTATTTTCAAAATAAAAAAATCTTTATTTTGTGCAGATTTCTTGGAATTTTTCCTGTGTACATACAATCACCCACATGTTCTCTGTAAACTGACTTTTTTAAGTATTAAAATTTTTTTTATGTTTTATGAATTATAATACATTGTTTGTCTCTGTGCTGGAAATTAACTCCATGCGGAATGGTAAAAGGTGAAAAATGACATGAGCTGCCACAACACTGGCAACCAGGAGGGCCCGGTCGTACCTGGACGGTCTTGTCGTCCTGGCTGTATACCATTTTTTGTTAACTTTGTCCTTTATATTAAATTGTTTGTTTGTTTCTATACTATATTCATATATGAAATAAATAAAATAAAAAGTAGTAAATGTATATAAAATAGAAAATAAAACTGATTAAATTGGATTTGGAATTGGGAATTACCGATAAATTTATTCACTTTGTCAAAGTATGGCCGTTTTTTACCCTTGGACAGGTCTGACATATTTTATTATTAAATTAATATCAAGAATAAAATTATCAACAATACAACAGAGAGGAATAAATTACGTTGTACATACCACGTGGCATAACAATAGACTAAAATCAAATGCTAGTCTTTGCTAAAATAGTAAACAAGTCTCGCTTACTTATTTAGGTATTTCTCTACCTGGCACCGCCCATGACTTGCGGACCGATTTGCCAACTCTACTAATAATAAGCAAGAAATAAAATTTATTTCAGACCTGCGGGTTAGACAAGTGGGTATAAATAATAGGCATATTTGTATTCAAATTGTCAAACTGACAGCAACATTTAATTAGTGGTAATTTAAAAACTAAAACTAGCGTATACGTACCGTAAGGGCTAGTGCACACGAACGACTTTTGTGGTTCGACGGTTGAGTTGCCGAAAATGGAATTATTTATTTTTAATGCCAGTATGCAGACGGGTTACCACACTGAAATGTGGTTCGTCTGCACGCATCAGCTACAATCGCCAGACGCTGGTACACAAATATCGAACCACAAAAGTCGCCCTAAATAAGTCTTTCAAATTACAAAACAATATATGTTTTATCTAGTGATGGTATGTTCAATAAATGTTTATTATTGCGCTATGTGAAGTTAGACGCAGATGTTCTAAATATCATTTCTCAAGAGTGAGAAATTAAATAAGAAAAAGGGATAAACCGTATCTTTGTGACACCCGATATATATAAAAATATTATAAGCAAGATGTAATTTCCAGAATTTCAATATCATAATTTTCTAGAAAACAATTCCTGACATACTTTATTACAGATTTTTTACAAAAATATGCAAAAATGACAAATTTAGGCATGTCCTCTATTTTTTCAGATGAACTTATTTTTTTTATAGACAGCGCTGATTCTGCTACTTTCTGATCACTCTCATTTACATTTCATTTCAGTATTACCCAAACAAATGTATCCTACAGTGGGCTACGCAGAGAATGATGTACTATTGCCCCAATGGGCTATAGCTGTCATTGTTATTGGATTGGCATCGCTTTTGTTTGTTATAATCTTTGGAGTTACAGTCGTAAGTTGCAATGAAATATATTTTGTACCAATTCAGTGTCTTTTAATAAAAATAATATTGAATTTTATTGAACTGATTAAAGTTAAAAAAGGCTATTGACCCAGGTCCTTCTGCCCATTCAATATCTTTTATGCTAAAATTTGCAATTAGGTAACAAGTATAAGAGCTCATCGTACAGGCTTATGACATTATAAATTAGCATTTGATTTTGGTTCGATTCCACCCTGGAGCAAGTTAGAAATTTTAATTGTAACTTGTTTTGAACTAAGATTGGGAGACGGAATTGTCAATGCCCTAGATGTGGTTCGGACTCCACAATAAGCAGTAGGACCTCGTCTCTCTTTACCCAATACAAAATTTTAGGATTTTTAATGGGTTACTTTGGTGCCTTGATATACGGTTAAGAATATTTTAATTAAGGCAGTTGATAGAACATATTTTTTACAGTAGTGTAATAATTTTAGGTGATTAAATAAAAAGAAAATGATATAATTAAAAACTAATTTTATGGAACTTTTATCAAGCATCTGTACTCCTTCATCTTTCACTTAACCACATTATTGTTTGGCAAATTAATAAAAATTATTTCAGGTGAAAAAATAACTATTTACTTAACAATAAATGAGGTCAATACACCATGCTTGTAAGGCCAGTAATTAGAAAAAAAATTACTTGATAATTAAAGACTAAAGTTAATTAAGTTAATAAAGAACCGAAAATGTGGGACTTTTTTGTCTAAATCACAAAAATTACATTAGTAATAAAAACTAAAATATTTTCATAGAGGAATATTTCTTACGTTATTACCTATTAACTTTGGTCTTAATTTTATCTTAAATTTATTTCTTATGTAACCGGCTAAAATTGTTTACTACTATATGACAAAGATATGCTGTATCAAATGCCTCAATCAAAAATGTAGATTCCCATTTAAAAAAAACATAGCTTTGACTGATATTGTTCTAAAAAAAAATTAAGACTTCTTAAAAAGCTGCATTTAAAAAAAAACACTATTCATTTGATGTATTATAAGAATTTTTTTCAAAGAAATTCTTGTGAAAATTTTATTAAATTTGTGTTACTTTAGGGACACCCACCTTCATATGACACAGTATGATGAAAAGCCACATATAATTTAGACATCTTAAAATAGGCAACCAACTTTACACCTTATCCAACACCTACATACATATTCTGCAGTTAATCTGTTGAAATTGTGTCTTTGCTAATGAATGTTTTTGAATGGAAATAATTGTCAATAAAACAACTTTATTGTTTTGCCGATGTTTTGTTCACTATGAAAAAGTTTACCTATTGTAAAAGAAACTTCGGCAAAAGCGTAAAGTAATTATTTTATTATCCTGGACAATTATTTCCATGCAAACAATTCTGCAGTTAGTTTAAATTCTATTTTATAGAGGAGAATATTACACAGTTATTTAGTGATTTGAAAAGATATTTTTAATTTGTTTCGTTAATTTATGTACAGCTGTCGCAACAAAGGTTTCCAGGTCATTTGTGATTTGAAAAAAACATGTATCCTTTCTCTCTTCTGTAACAAATAAAATCTAAAGATGGCCAATAAATTACTTCCCTCCACATAACATGTGGATTCATTTATGTAAACATATGTAGTCCAGCAGCCAAAACTGCAAAAAAATTATTTATGTTGCTGCAGCTGTACAATCCAGTTACCGATATTTGATTTTTTTTGTAAAATAATAAACATTTTACATTCATTTCTTTAGCTGGTGAATCGGCAAAAAAATGCTAAAAAAGAAGACCCCTACGCCTCTTACCGAGGACATGCTAAATGAGCTAAACAAAAACCACATGGGTGGCTTTGATAATTATGGTGCTGATGACCTTTACAATATGGAAGATGTTTGGAACGACAGGGAATATGATCATAAACCACCTAAGAAGGTACGGATTTTCAAATTTTAAAAAGGAACAATATTGTGACAATTTTTAAGAAACAGATTTTTAAAATTCATAACTAATTAAATAATTTTCAGAGGTCCAATGGTTCAATTCACGACAATAGCATGTCCAACCTGTACGACAGCTGGAGATCAGAATGGAATGGCTATTATTACAACGCCTACTATGGAAACAATCCCAGTAGCAGCCATAGTGGTTATGGACGAAGAAGATCAGACTATGATACCAATTTTTAATGAGGGTATATAAGAAAACAGCTTACCTGTTATTAACCCCATGAAAAACTGCCAAACGAAAATAAATAAGAATTTTAATGTCTGTACAAAATAGAGAAAAGGCTTTTTTCGTGCATATGTTTCATTAGAAGATTGACGAGAAGTTTTTTTTGTGATGTTTGATTTATGTATGTTTCGTTTTGTCGTTGCAATGGAAACCAATCGAACTCTTCCACAGACTTTTCCATAATTTATAATTATTTAATTTGTATTTTTATGCTCCTAACATACTTGTAGTTATTGCTCAATTTTTAAAGCTCTCCCCCCTTTTCCATCAGGAAATTTTTGTACAGATGCGAAAAGATGGCTTATAGCTTCGAGGAGCTTACTCTTTGCCAAGACAACAATTTAAAGTACTTAAATGTAGGAAAGGTTAGATTGACATTTTTAAAGGCATTGGGAAACCCATTTTTAAGGGATAGTGGTCCTCTTCCTTCGATAACACACAGGAAAACTGGAGAATTTTTTAACTGTTATCGTATTAAAATGAGTTTTCAAATGGAATTGACCAGCTTTTGATTTTGGAAATATTTACGGCACTGTCATAATTCAAAATATCCGGTCTGCTTTCGCTAATAACTTTCTAATTTTGAGAAAACAAAACATTTTTTTTTATATTGAATTGATTTTTTTTTGTTACATGCAGGATACAAACTTTTTAATTGTCCACCTAAAGATTGGTTTGAATTACAAAAAAGTAGGATGACAAATATAAAAAGAAAATGTTGCACTTTTGCATAATTAAAAATAGAAGAAAACAAACTGATTTTCCTGATATGATTAGGATTTTATTTTGGCCTTGGATTTCAAAAATTTCCATTGCTTTAATATTGGTTTTCTAATTTAAAAGAGCTACTGTCTAATTTTAGGGTATTTTGCCCTAGTATGATAACTGGCATTGTAACTTTTTCTCAGTACATGTATAATGGTATGAAAATTGAATTGATATTTATTTTAAATTAGTTAAACCTAAATGGGGGTATTTTTGAATGCAAATTGACCTGATGAGTGGGTAATTAGTGATGGGTAGTTGACCGGTCATGATGCTCCCGTGACAGACCGGATCATCGTGACCGCTCAAAATAAGTCATAAAACCGGTCATTTTTAAAAATTATAAAAACCAGTGCCGTTGAATGTGTCATAATTTTCTCATCAAAATGGTGTGTGATACTTGTATAAATGGGGCTTATGTTGAAAGGAAATTATGCAAATTAGGTTTTCTTGGCATTTTATTTTTTCATGCCCATCGTCTAAACTAAATATTACCTAAATATTTCTTCATTACAGATGTTTTCGTTGTGCATTGGTTTTGTTATGAATTTATTCAGTGTAACACTTTTTCTAGTTCCGTTCTCTTTGGAAATGAATAATTGCTTCACAATTTTGGGAAATTTTTAGCAATTTTTTTACTGTGTTTAGTCAGGCAAGTAGCATTCAGTTGTGGCTGGTAAAATTTTATGTTGTCATATCTTAGTATTGAAGCATGGGACCCAAGCAATACTTTAAAACATAACTATCAGAACTAAATGAAGGTTCTGTAAAAAAAAAAATTGTGATTGAAATTACGAAAAAAAGTTGAAAAAAATTGCCTCGCCAGGTTATTTTTTAAACGATTTCTAAAATATTTGCAGATTTTTTTTTTTTAGAATCAGAAGGAAAATATATCGACAGATTTCAAATTTCATAAAGTAAAGTATAGATTTTTTTATGCCTTAAACTATCGCTTGGATTCCACATGCTCCAATATAAGATGACATAATCCAAATTTCACCCACCACCACTGGTAGCGTGGCTTTGATACTTCATTCCATAGAACTGGCATTGTGCATATTTTTACCACCAATAATTGGTTGTTTTTTTCAAAGAAATCGCAAATGAGGGTTTTGTTGCCAACTTCTGGCATTTTTTGAACAAAAAAAAATTAAAAAGTCTACTGGTCTTTTCATTTATTTATAAAATTGGATGATTGACATTTATACATCAATTTTCAAGTGTCATGATTTCAAATTTCAAGGGAAATGGCAGGACATTTAAATATTGGACAGGTTGACTGTGCCTTGACCACCTTGAACATGTCGCTATTTGATCAGTCAACTTAATCGTGACCTGACTGGTAAATGACCAGTCATGGTGACCGTGACTGAGTGACAGCCAACACTAGCGGGATATTTAAATCGCTCAAAATTGGTTTTATTTTATATTTTTAATTTTGTATACCACAATTTTCTTCTCATATGTTAGTTAAATACGAATAAAATTGTGAAACTTTTTTGTAATTCAAACACAAATGGCTGTTTGCTTTCTTTAAATACTAATTTTACGACAGCAGGTAATTAATTTTATTTCAGGTGGACTTTGTTTAAATTGCGATGAAGTTTTTTTACTGGAATTATGTGAATTTTTCCAAAATCATAAGCGAGAATAATTAGGGGTAAAAATAAACGGCTGTATGACAATTACAGGTTAAGTCTGACCAGGTTTTTCTAGTCAAGCAGCCTGCTAACAGTGCTTTCTCCACTGTAGTTTAATGGCTGTGATTTCACCTATCAAGACTTTTAATTAAAAAAAAAAGAAACATCGATTTTTAAAGAAAAAATATACCTATAGGTATTGTTCCTTTTAAGAGAGCGAAATTCATAGCATAACCTCAGAAAACTTTTTTAATTGGTACATGAGCGAAATTTTATTATTCTAGACACAAAAAAAAGGGATATACTTATTACAACAAATTTGCCTTATATCCTGTAGTAAATAATATATGATTTCATGAATATCATGAATCTAAAAAAAACACAAATACTAAAAGTTACCACTTTCTGCACTTACCGAAAATTTAATTTAATTTTAGTGGTGACAATGGTACCAATAAATCTGGAGTAATGTTTATTGTAATTTTTAACTACGAAAATTTGACAGATGTAATTGGCATTATTACCGCAATTTTTTTTATTTGCCTGTCTGATAGTATTTGAAAGCCTAAGCTCATTAAATTCCAAATTTTTTTTTGAGCCCATTAAAGGGGTAAAATATACATCATCCAACGGTACTGTTGTGTTGCCAGATTTATCTATTAACATGTCACTTTATAGATAGTGTATTTACTTCATTACTACTAAACTTTAACATTTTACAATAAAAAATCATGAAGCATTTTTGAGTACACTTTTTAAAAGTCAGTAACGCACACCAGAAAAAGTTATTATTATTGACGAATATTAAATTTAGTTCCCAATAGGTTAAATGACAAAATAAGTGAGTATTTACGTTTTATATTATATATGCAAGTTTATATAGTCTTGAAAAACTATGTAAGTTCAGATAATAAGATAACATAGCTATAAGACGTGGTGCGCGATTTTTGGGACACCTTGTATAGTCTTTAAATTCAAAAATTGTTTTTTTCCCAAACTAATTTTTGTGACCTCCATCCTTTTTCCTCCGTATGCTTCATATTTACATAGTAAACTGAATTTACTTATGGAGGGAATTCTGTTGTTTCAAAGAAACAGCCTCGGTTCACTTGGATTGAACAGAGTTGATTTCTAGATGCCAAAGAAATGCGGCTCAATCTAACAAACTTAACTTTGAATTTTAATCCAAATTGACCTAACCTTTGGCAGAACGTCTCTGGCAGAACCTAGTTCATAGTACTGGCAGAGACAACGTACTGGCCTTTTATATCCAGAGTTATTAGTACCTTTATCACCACTAGAATATTCAAATCCTACCTAGATTTGATATAAATTTTTAAAGTTAATGTAAAATATATGTAAAATTAAAAAATGCGAGGTTATGGTAAAATATTCCTGATCTTAATATGAGGTGAACTAGTAGAGATATCAGATCAGTTCTTTTAGTAAACACTTACACATGCTGCATTAATACCTTCATTTCGGAAAATAAATGGTTTTGATTCCAAAGAGGCAAAATTTTTAGTTGGCACCGGCCTCGAGAGTTTGAAAATCCCTGTTTGTCGTTAAGTCGCGATACCTTAAAATGCCCCAGCTGGACTGATTACTGTGTTATTTAAAAAATAACCAAAAAAATATATATACAAGTGTCGGCTTACTTCCAAAACTTCCTAAGCTTATATTTGTAAATTTAACAGGGGACACAAAAAACTTGCTGCAACTTTAGAAAGTTTAAAATTTTACTTTTTTTGCATCGTTAGGTTAAAAATAATTCTACAATACGTTTTTTTGACAGTTTGTGGAAAACTTTTGTTCTAAATATACTTAAATTAGACAGAAAGTATTGATATTAAAAGTGAGGAATTGGAACACATAGTATGTATTACTTTTTAATTTTTTTTAAAAGCTGTCAATAGATATCTCTATGAATGTTTTAAACTCGCGCGATTTTCTACGTCGATGCGACATAATATTTAAAAATTGTCTTCACCAAATCCGGTGAAATCAGACTTAGGAGGTTTTGTAAGTCAACCGACGATATATCTGGTGATTAATGCCCAAGTCCATGACCTCGTGTTAATTTTTCTTGTTCAATATTACATAAATTTAGTGGCAGGATCTGTGAGTGAATACAAATAATGCTGCAATGATAATTCTCTTCCTGTTTACCTGATAAATTTGTTGAATGTAGAAGCATGCAATTATTTGTAGACACCATGCATAATATCGGCTTTATTATTTGTAAAAAGCACAACTTTATAAGAATTTAAATGTCAAACAATGGATTTCTCATTAGCAGTTGGTGTACTTTTATTGTTAATTTGATGTTAAACGTGTAAATATTTGTAAATATACCATAAAATTATGTCTATTTTCCCATTAAATAATTTTTAGGATTACCATCAGATTTACCTTACTGTTTATAAATTAAATTATTATAATTGTAGGTTCCGTAAGGTGTTATAATAATAAAGAAAACCACAAATACAGTTTTTCTTAATCCTTTTATTTAGGAATCACGAAATAAATAAATAAAATGAAACACCTTTATTTCATTTGGCTGTGCCATCCCAGGCACATGTTGCTGTAAAATCCAATAAAATCCAGAGGAGGAGAGTTTTTGAGGGTTTTTCTATTTGAATGTTAGCAAAGGAAAGGTTATATATCAATTTTCTATGTGGTTTAAATGGTCAAAGTCCATTTCAATGTTTCACTATTTTTGAAATAAAAGTTCAAAAACTGCATCTCGTTGTATGAATGTTCAATTTGGTTTTGAAGAAGATTCAAATAAGTCCCCCCCCTCAATTCAAATTTCCATCGGTAAAGAATGGTCCAATAATATTATTCCCATAAACGCCAACCCAAACATTCAATTTTTCAGGATACTGAAATTTAATTTTTGATACTGATTTTCAATAAGAGACCAGTACCGAAGAATGGACGGATTGTGGTTATCGTGCAACGGAAACGTAGATTCATCGGTAAACACAAATGTTTTCAGTAAAATTTTCATCCACATTTGCACGTTCCATTAATGATTCACAGAATTTTCTGATAGGTTTGGTATTTATAAGAATTATATTTGTTTTTCTTTAATATCTTGTGAACTTTACTCACATTAATACCAGAGCCTTCGGAAATTTTACGGATGAAAATATTTTAATCTTATTCAATCAACCATTATAAGCAACATTATTTGAGAGTGGGTGACTTGTGGCATTCACAACCTAAAATGCACCCTTACGACTTAAAGTTGTCAAATACCGTTGATACTGTCACCAAATCAGGGATCGGATTCCTAGTCTCACATAAAGAATTATCCTGAAAAGACTAATCATAATCGATCATGTCAATTTTTTCTTCAAGTACACATATGCCATTATTGGTATAAAGAGTTTAATGTAATTTAAAAATTTTTAGAAGCTAAATAGAATCAATTTAAATGTAAATGTTCTACTAGAAGCCCACTCTTTCTAATGCAAAATGCGTATGGCGGCAGCTCGATGCACGACAGCCAATCCCCACTGTTGCAATCGCGAATCACGAGCTTGACCGAACAGTCTCCTATGTAGTGTTTTGAAATGAAAACCTGGTATAAGAAAACTAGGTAATTTATACTAAATGTTAAAAGATGGAAGATTTTTGCTAAATACCTAAATATTTCTTTAACCAAAAATAAAAGCAAATAAAATATCGGTTTTTATAAAAATATAACTAATAGGTCTCTGAGCTGAAGGACCTCGGTCAATTTCCCTTTGAAAAGTATTTCAATAAAGCTCATTTATTATTATAACTAATAAGGTTAGTAAGATATGTGTGTCCATTTTTTACACGTCAAAGTAATAATATAATGCACGTGTAAATGTTTCCTTCATAAGTACAAATATTACTGATCATTTCTGAAAGTAAAATGCTGAAATTTTACAAAATTTATATGTATAGAACACTCGGTACATTTACAAAACTTTTCTTCTTACTTTTTCCATTCTAACGTACATTTTTACTACGGGTTTAAATAAAAAGTTACATTATGTTTACCAGGTCATTTTTACCTTATAAAATGAAAATATACAGAGAATCATTTCTACATTTAGAAAAACTACCATAATTTATATTACTTTTTATTCTTAATTAATTTTAAATCAGGTATGTTCTTCTGCCTGCCGATTGTAGTTTTCCCTCTCATGAACTTCTGTAGAACATCTGGAATATGAATTGTGCCTTTGTTATCTTGGCTCGTTTCTGTAAGAGTTATCAACAGTCGAGGTATGGCACCTGCTGTTCCATTCAAAGTGTGTACAAACCTTACCTTGCCACCTTTCGTTTTGTATTTAATGCCAAGCCTATACAAAAATACATTAAGTTAGAGATCAGAGATCATTATTTGGGAGTACACATGCTGCCAGAAAATACAGAGTAGAGTAATGGAAATTTTGCACAAATTTTATGGCCACATCATTGATGTTTTAAATATACAGCAATAGTTGTTTCAAGTCGAACAGAGGTTAAAAGGAAAGCAAATAATGACGTGTGGATATGCCCTCCCCACCTGTAGTGAGAATCGTCATCAATACTCTACACAAGAAATCTACATGTACAGTTGAAATCTGTTGCTTTCGAACAAACTGTGGATTATTTCTCGTGACATTTGTCTTAATATCCTCCTTTGTCAGTTCTTTTTATGTATTTATTAAAATGTTGAGCTCAGCCAAAGTATTCATGTTATGATGATGCGATGATGCCATGTCGAGGATATTAGGACAAATGAGCCGTCTAAGTGCAAACCCCGCCAAGTGCAAACTATATAGTTTCAAGAAAAACGCGAAAAACTATTTTGCTTAATACTATCGATAAAATGAATATACTTTACTATTTGGTTGATGTAGATACTGTTTCTTAATAATTATCATTCATCTTATTATAACGAAGAGGGCATTAGCACCGTAAAATGAGAAAAATAAAATGCAGTTGGCGGAGTTTGAAAATGAACATGAAAAATGGCGGGTTTTGCAGCCAAAATTAAGTGTTTTGAATAAATTTGATAGAAGAGTTTTAACTTTAAAAAGATTTTAATAGTACCACTCAAAATATTTAAAAAGTGTGTTATTGGTGGCATAGATCCTTTTAAAATTAAACTCTTTATTTTTTGGCTTATCTTTTATAAACTTTAGTCAGAAAAGAAGGTACAAGTAGTAGGTATTGTCAAACAAAAGTAACTCAATATTCTTAAGCCAAACACAGACAAACAAGTTTAAACGTTCTTAAATGGAACAATCTTATAAACTAATTATTTTTTTCTTAAAAATACAGAAATATACTTAAAAACAAAAAAAAAACTAATTAAATAAATCTTCTGTCATCTTCAGGGTTTTCGTCGCAGATGAATTCTTCCGTTATTGTAGACGAGCTTGGTAAATCTTGAATGTTTTGGTTCTCCATTGCACTCTTATAAAATTTTAGATTTTGCAAAGATTTCCAATCAGGTCCAAAATGCTTGGTTAATAAATTAACAATGGATTTTTTTTTGGCGTTATTAACAGTACGTCCAGGCACTAGTTTGTTTGGTGCAATGGACAATATTCTTTTGCCCTTTTGGCAAATACTTCTAGCCATTACTTTTCACACTTGCTTGCTTTATAACGATAATAATTAAAATGCTGGAAACAGCAAGCTGTGAATCAAAGCACATGGTCATGCCACAAAATATGGCTTTCCTATTGGTCACACGCACTTGGCGGTTTTTGCAAACAAACAAGTCTGCAGTTGGCGATGGATTGAAAGTAAACTGATTTTTAGATGCGCGATAATAATTCAAATAGCGGGTTTTGAGAAATAATATTTTAACAGAATGCACATATTAATATTTTCTGTCGAATGACAGTGCTATCTCAATTTTTCGTATTTTTGCACTTGGCGGGGTTTGCAGTTAGACGGCTCAAATGTTCATGAGAAATGGGCCGCAGGTCGTTCAAAAACAAATGATCTCAACTGTACATATTTTAATACAATGTCTTATCAAAAATTAATATATGAACATAAAAATGATAAGAATTTTTGCTCTATTTTCTAAGTACAATTATGATAAAATTGTAGGAATTTATTTCATTATCTTTTGGTTCTCGTCCAATAAAGACATTTTATCATTGATTTTGTACCTACATTTATTCATTCCTTGAAAGGATGCATGTTGATTGTGAAAAGTCTACAGTCTAGTAATAACTAATGTAAGTAGCTGTTACTTAAAAACACACAGTCACACTGTTTTATTCTCAATAATATTTAATTTTTTATCATTGGTAAATAATATAAATAGTATGATATCTAAAAGATGTAATTATGATTATTTAGATTTAATTTTGCATCTGAACTGGTATTAAAAAAATGCAAATTCACCTCGGGCATATATTTAAAAACAAATTGAGAGAGTAAAACAAAAACTGAATACCTTCGAGACTGATAATCAGTGCAGTTACTACAACTGGATATTTCCCCATATAAACCTCTTCCAGGCATCCAGGCTTCTATATCATATTTTCTATAAGCTTGAGCCCCTAGTTCATGGGGTGGCATATCCAGAACTTTGAAATGAATACCAAGGGATTCAAAGTTATCTTCTTGCAATGTTCTAATGTCCTCTAATGCTGAATCGGAATTTTCAGGTGTGGACACCATGAACATTTCTACTTTGGTGAACTCATGAACTCTATAAATAAGGAAACTAACCACATCAGACAATATATTCTATATTGATTCTTAACATCAGCAGTAAAGATATAGTGAGTGATGTGTATCCCTCTGGTGGTCAGTGCTACCACCAGTCAGACATCACTGTGTCTTAGTGACTGATAGCGACCTGCAAACCAGGTACCAAGAGCTTCGACCTCTAACTCTGATGGGCTAAACTATATACTGAATAAGATTTGCAGGAAACAACTACTCAGCGGACAAAAGCCCCGACCTCCATTGAATTAAACATGCAAATCTTGTTTGGTACCTAAGATCATTTATCAATTCCTCACTAGCCCGTTTTCGAACTTCTTATGTTCTCGTTAGAGGTCGAGGATTTATCACTGCAAATCTTATTCAGTATATAGTTTAGCCCACAGGATTAGAGGTCGAAGCTCTTGGTACCTGCTTTGCAGGTCGCTATCAGTCACTAAGACACAGTGATGTCTGACTGGTGGTAGCAATGACCACCAGAAGGATACACTTATCACTCACTATATCTGTTTTGCTTAGTCAGCTTTAGGCTAGCCTGGTTTGCTATTATTATTATTTGTCTTTTCCATTACTTATGGCATACTGACGAGAACATAAAAAGTTCGAAACTGGTGTATGTCTAGTGAGGAATTGACAAATGATCTTAGCTACCAAACAAGACTTACAGGTTTAATTCAATGCAGGTCGGGGCTTTTGTCTGCTGAATAGTTATTTCTTGCAAATCTTATTCAGTATCATCAGTAAAATATACATATTTATTATAGGCAACCATTAACAGATCAAAATAAATCTGACTGTTGTGTTGTGTGTGACATATATTCGAGTTTTACCTACCTAAAAATTCCTCTTTCTTCTGCCACACTAGATGTTTCAGCTCTATAACATCGGCTCACAGCTGCCAATTTTAATGGAAGTTCTTCCTCAGAAAATAATTTATTAGTCATAAATCCTGCAAGGGCCATTTCCGAGGTACCCGATAAACATAAATCTCTCTCATGAATTTTAGGATCTAATGAATAAACCTAAAAATTGATTTATTAATTCGTTACTTAAAAAGTGACTAAATCCCTAACTGCAACTAAATAAAATCAAGTTTTCTGTTGCTAGCTAATTCTGTACAGAAAACAGTGACTTACCTACCTGGTTCCTTATTCCTTTTGTATTCATACCGCAATTTTCAATAACATCTCTAGGTAATACATCAGGCACAGACATAAGTTGAAAACCGTTTCTCGTCAGTTTCTCAAGAAAATAATTCACTAAAGCCTGTTCAAGCTCGGCCATTTCACCAAGAACGTAATAGCTTCTGTTACCGCATAGATTTCCTAACTGCTCGGTCCTTACCAAATTTAATCGTTTTGTTATCTCGTGAAATTCTTTTTGCTTGTAATCAAAGTCCTTCTTTGAACTGACCTGCCTAATAATCTTGGGGTCATCTCCATAATGACAAACCTCTGGGTGAGTCTTATTTGGAATTTTGAATGATTCTTCATAAAATTTCTTTCTGATAGCTTCATAACAATTGTCACTAGTTTTTGTATTATCCAATTTTACCTTTAATTCGTTAACTAATCTGATATTTCCTACGCCTTTCCTGTTAGTAATATTATTTTCAATGGTCTCTATACTTTTTTCATCACACAGATAATCAATATCTAATTCTGCATATTTAGGAATATTACACGATAATCTTTGGCCTGTATAAATAAATTTTGCTGTTTTATTATTATTTAATAAAGCTTTTTTCATCATTTTTCATTAACACAACATATAACATAACCACAAATTTCGATAACCACAGAACACAGAACAGAAAAAGATCAGGTTTACGTCTACGATCTATGATCGGCTACAGCTGATTGTCGGTTTGTTTACATTCGTTTTACTTAATTTTGTGGGTTCTTTCCAAATTCTTAGGTAGATATATTTATTATACATTAACTGAAAGTTGGTAAGTAAATTCAATCAGGAACCTATTTTGAACAATTCTTTACCGACTTGTGGGAGTACTTAACCTAAACATGTCTTGATCAACGGCGGTTCTTCTATAGGGTCATTTGGTCAATGAAAAGTAGAGCCATTCATTTTCTGAAGTTTAAAAATATATAATATACATATATATTTTTAATATTCTTAAAAAATATATTAAAGTTTCTAGTTCATTCTCTGCACAATACTATTCCAATATCTAGATCATTACATTATTCATTTATAGAACTTAAAAATCTTGGGGCAATCCACAACGTGTCCTCAAAGCTAGCTACGGACCGAATTTATAACGAATTATAGTGAAATAGACTTATGCGCGAATCGTCAGAAAGCAAAAGAGAGAAAACACTGGAGGGGACAATGACCCTGACGACCCTGACACGGGAACGCACGAAATTTAGACAGCAGTCGCTAGTCACCAGTGTTAATGTTACATAGCTACGCGTTGGTTGATAAATTCTATCGCGTTGTTTTTAATGTTTTTTATTTGTGAACATTTTATTAGTAAATCTCTACTCGTGAAATTAAGTAAAACAGTGTTTTTGGTGTTTACTATTAAATATGAGTGTTGTACAAAATATATTAAAACTGAAAGATGGACATAAGTTGTGTTATGAAGACCGAGTGAAATTCAAAGGTGGTGGCCGTCCAAAACCTAATATGACGATAAAGCAAACATCTCTTGATAAGAAAAAAAGATGTTAATAGGTATGTTTAATTAAAAAAAGTTATCCTTCAGCAAATTTTATTCATTGTTACGCTCCACAACTAAATTTAATTTTACAAAAGCATCAAGTCAGGATCGAAGTATAAACATTTTTTTGCTAATTTACATAGCTTTTCTTATGCACAAAGTGCATAGAGACTGTTTATACCTATCGAACAGAATTATTAGATTGTTTAGAAAAAATCATTGATATTGAATCAGAAAACAACACTCTAAACCAAGCTATTGGTTTAAAAAAACTACTTACAAAATGAACATTTTCTTTACTGGTTAAATTTTTTTCATTTAGTTATGCCTCATTGTGATATATTGTTCAAATCAATTACAAAAATGTAATATCGATGTCATAACAGTAAATAAGTGTATTGGCGTTTTTAATAGTAAAATTGAAGACATCAGAAATAAAATTTTGTTAACTATTTGGAGGAGACATCCATGCAGTCTGCTCTGAGATGTAAAACGGAAGAATCAAAATGGAGAATTTCATTAGAAGTTTGTGATATAATTACATCTGAGATCAAAAACAGGTTTGGCTTCAGTAATCATTTAGCAGTCTCAGTTATTTCACGCAGATCGATTTAAAGATTATAAAAAAAGCTTTCCTCAAGATATGTTTAAATTAGTTAAAACGAAGTATCCAGTCATAAATCATTTGAAACTTAAAACTAAATTAGTATTATACAGGGTGTTCCTCAATATCATGTACATACGCAAGGGGGTAATTCTTTGGCTTATTTCATGACTGAAAGTTTATATAAACATAAGTCCGCAAACGCTTCTTTACTGATCTACAGGGTGTTGAAATTTGAGATTTTTTTGGCATTTTAACGAGATTATAACAAGTATTTAAAACACATATGCAGACATAAGTTACGATTTCAAATGCGACCTGTCAAAATTAATAACAACAACATATTATTCAAATAAAACTGGAGCCTACTAGACCATTTTAAAAATGTTCAATTTTATCTAGGAATTACAGAAAATAGTTTTTTATTTTTTTTGCTCGGTAACGGTCACATATACGGAAAAACTACAAGAGACCAAAAAGTTTCTAAATAAAACAGAAAATTCATATCGTATTTTAGAATCTACCAGCGACGCATCGAAAAAAAGTTCAGGGGAGAAATGGGGTATGACCCCTGAAAAAAATCTCCCTGTAGATTCTCACAACCATTTGGCATGCCCAATGATGTAAGCCCTACAGCGTAACCTATATTCTAAATTTGAACTAAATATCTCAAAAGCTGCAGGAGCTCTAATGAAAAAAAAATAAAGAAATAAAAATCTTCAAATTTCAACGCCCTGTAGATTAGTAAAGAAGCGTTTGCGGACCTATGTTTATTAAACTTTCAGTCATGAAATAAGCCAAAGAATTACCCCCTTGCGTATGTACATGATATTTAGGAACACCCTGTATAGCCGAGATTTTTCCAATAGTGAAAGTGCAGTTGCTTTGTTACAGCTTTTTATTAATAATTTGTGCAATACTTTTTCTGAAAGTGTCAAACTGTTAAAAATCTTATGTACTCTCCCTATGACTACCGTCGAAAGTAAACGTTGTTTTTCCACCTTAAAAAGAATAAAGACATTTTTAAAAAATACCATGGGTCAGGAAAGGTTATCTTCTTTAGCTATGCTTACCATAGAAAGGGCATTAATAAAGAAGATAAAAGACTTTAATGAAAAAGTAATTGACCACTTTGAATCTCAAAGAGACCGGAGGATCGACTTGGAATTTAAATCACTTTAAAAGGTAATACAGTATACTTTTCTAATTGACCTCCCTATCTCTTGACCCACGCACCGCCACTGGTCTTGATTATACATATACCTTTTATATTATAGTCCTCTGGCTTGAAATGGAGAAAAGTTATTCCTTTTCCATCAATAATGATTTTTTCCATGTTTTTCTTCTATCGCTATTTTCTCCAGGAGACTACAGCTGTTGGTATATGTACACATGATATAAACAAACCACACGTATTTCTTGGGAAAATAATGAAAGTAGATTCCTGTCCACATTTTTATCTTTGATGTCTGACAATTATTGTACACACACAAATTCGTATTTACACTGTTTTCTTCGGCATATTTTGGAATAAACGTTATGAATAAAATAAAAAAAAAAACGGTAGTAAAAACCCCGATAAACAAACTATATACAAATGTGATCAAAAGAATATAAACAAAGAATATACTTGTCAGATGTCAAATTGTAAGATTTGGGGACGATTCCAGAGACATTTGCCTAACGGGGACGGAACTTGTCAAATAGGGACTGTCCCCAGAAATCCAGGACGTCTGCGTCTGGTTTGCCCTTTTTACCACAGATTTGTAAATAAAGACACTTTTAATATTTTAACGGTAATAATTATTTTATTAATTCATTTACAACTTTTATATTGTAAAATAAAATATAACAAAAGAAACAGAGAAACTTACTCAGTTGTTTATTTAGAAACATATCAATGTTCCAACGTAAATTGGCAAAAACTGACTTAACACTTCGGTTCATTAAGTTGAAATAAGTCTCAACAATAGGTATTAAGTGGATTTGAATAGTCGTTACGTCATGGAAGATTTTATTGAAAAGTTCTCAAACTTTAACAAAACCGTAGTTTACAGGGTGGCAATGTGAAAACATCAAAATTGGAAGTGTCACAGCTGGCGCTCCTAGAGGTCAATGTTTAAGTACAATCGAATCAATACAGTACTGTAGTATGAAAAACATGATTTCCATAATTAAGAAGACTTCGAAAGCCAATAGCTCCGTTAGGAGATGTATTTATGGGAATATGTGTTATGTGTATAGGAAACTTTTGTGTTTAGTTACTGAATATGGTGTTGAAATTTGTCTGTAGATATTTGAATCATACTGTATATAAGGTGATAAAAAATACCTCGTGTAAAATATTATTAACAATGTGAGATTGTAGTGTTCATTGTTCAGTGCTTAATATTAAAAAAAAATTCTTATTAGATGTCTATTAAATAAATTCACATATTTTATTTTTTAATCAATGTATAATTTATATAAAACTAAACACATAACATATAATAATAAGTTTTTTTCCGGTAGAACCGGTATTAATATTATTATTATTATTATTATTACCGCCAATTCTTACACTAGATTGCCTTAGATCACAAACCCAAACAACACAAAAACATTCTATGGATATCATATCCATTGAATGTATTCAGTGGATATAGTACTCACAATGGACGTCAACTGGATTATACATTTATCATCACTAGGGACATCCATAGATGGTTCAGTAGACACATCCATAGGTAGTCCAGTGGATATCCATGTCTGTCCATAAATAACCACTGAATATTTTTTTACCTACATTCAGTGGATGCCCTGGTATGGGCATCCACCGGATGTCCAAGTATGCCCATGGACGCCTAGTGGATCTATTTTTGCGTACATATTCTGATATGAATATCCACTAGATGTTCAAAATGTAACCATGGACGTCTTGGCCATATTATGAACTTAAAATGGACTCCAATGGATGTTGTGTGCTGTATGGGAAGTTGACGATGTGCTTTGAAATTGAATTCTACTGGTGTCATATTAAATTTCGCTAGTTGACTAATAAAGGGAAGAAAGTTAAATGTATTCTTATCAATAAATGCACGTATAATAATAATTATTAATTATTAGTGTTTTGCGTGAAATTGTGCCAAAATGACTAAATAAGTTGCCCCGGTAGATACTGCCTGCAACAATAAAACATAAAAAATTGCAATACCTATATGCATATTAATTTTCTTACTCACAGAAGTAATTAGGGGAAATATCAATTTTAAAGAATCCACATGCCGTAAATTGTATTTTGTTCGTCAGCGTGTACGCCAAAAAAGCCCACAACTAAAAAAATTAACAGATTCAGTCACTAGAAATAATACCTATAGGTATCAAAGTCGACATCCTCTAAAATTAATTTAATTGAAGATTAGATAAAAATGCCACCATCGTCCATCACACTTCTAATGATTTATAAATGTGTATTATACTTATACCAAAAGAAGTGATTAAACGCTTTCATTGCGATTGCCCACTAGAAAAGGATTTATACCATTCGTAGACTAGTTTTTTGGCTTTTAACTTCATTAGTACGTAGTGAGTATATACACAACGACTACAAGAGAAATTTCAAAATCACTAGTATCTACATGAAAGTAGAGTACTTACAAATGAGTCAGATTCAACTCAATTTACCAGTGTCAATCGCAATCGCAGTATATGTATATTGAAAAACGCCCGACAAACGATATCTACTAATAAAGGTATAATAAAAATTATATCCAAGTATTCCAACAGAGAGGGTAAAAAGTTAATTTACAAAATAGTAATAAGTACTAGAAAATAAATTAGCGTCTACAGATAGGTTGCAATTGGCGTTGATGCTCCAGAAGACATGCGCGAGATTGCGACCATGAATTTTGTCTAGACGAGTCCATTATGAACACAAAGGGGAAGCCTAACTTAGTTCATAGATAAGTATTAATAAATCCTTTTGGAATCGGTTGTTAGCAAGGAACTCGTTAGGCGATAGAGAATATACTCGCTTAGCACGCGGTAGGTCCAGGGTTCGAATCGCAAACTTGTTATTATTTTTTTTTAAATAAGTATTTTTTAGTTCGTTAGTAAGATTTTTCCTTGCCCTTTATGGGCGAGTACTATCGTCTAAAGTTTTTTTTATCTAAAATTTTGTGTATCGTCATAATTCGTCGAGATTCGTCCAGAAATGCAATAAAAAATTTGTTCACGAATACATAACTTCCTCACTTTGAGGGGTGAGGAAGTAATTAGGTGTAATGGTCATCGAATTTATATCTCGATATGTTTTGCTAGAATTGTTGGTAACATACATAGTTTCTTGTCACTAAAGCTCCTTTTAAGTTAACAGTTCCTTAAAAATGTTTATAATACCGGGAGTTAAACAGTTTGGATGTAGAGCAGGGGAGACAGATGTCTTCGCAAAACACATTTGAACGCTGTTAACCCTAACTTTAAAGGTCTGAGGATAATGCAAAACATTATTCGGTAATGAATTTTATAATATTTGCTCTTCATTGTAAGAAAGATATCTAGTAAAGTGGCATATGTAAGTTAGTCATGGAGCGTCAGCCCAAAACGCGTAATTCCATTAAAAATGCGGAGTCGAAAATGTAAATCATTGGGCGCGTTTGGCGAATGAAATGCTGCTAATTAGAGCTCCGTCCATTTAGTTATTATTACTATTAACAGGTGTAATTTCGTTGACCGCAATATTACCTGTGCTAATTAGAAATAACGTAAAATTTGTCGGTAGCGCATAGTCAACCGTCTCGTTCAGCGAATTGTTGCCGGTCAACCGGTCAACCTTCCAACTGCCTCCAACGATTGTGTTCCCTAAACACGCCCATTAATAATAAATATTGCCCTACCTCTTGTTTTAGGTCTATTTCCAAAGATCTGTGCATAATATTACAAATCAGCCTTTTTGTGGAATTTGCCTAAAAAATAAATAAGTAATAAATCACAAAATAGTCTCGTCCAACAACTTTATAAGAATATAGAGAATATGTTTAAGACTTTGTAGATGAATAATGTCAAGAACATCATAGCATAGATTGTCTAATATAAATAAAATACAATTACTTAAAGTGCTTAAATATTTTCACAGTTGTTTATAATTATAATTATAAAAGATGTTCAGTCCCTCTTCATTACATAAAAAGATGTAGGTTAGTGTCCAGTAGAAATACACAAATAGATTGAATTCGACAATTCTGGTACTTTTCTGTCAAGTAATTACATAAAATGCTAATAGGTATATGATATAGAATCTAGTGTGGGCTTTTAAACCGTTATTGAATATAATGGCTTTTCATTTATTAGGGATTTTCGGGTGCAGTGAAGTATTAACCAGTGGTAAAAGTAAAACTTTTCTGCACCCTATTGTGCTATATCGGTCATTGTTTCTAGAGACACCACGCATTACAGACCTTTTTATGGCGTCAGAGAATCGATGTTGCTATGTGTTATAATATTCTCGATGTTCTTCTTATTTATGCAAATCTTAATTTAATAACAAGAAATTAAGAAAAAATCTTATAGTTCGTTTTTACACTTCGATAGATTCTCAAGTGATCCACTTTTAAAGCGTACAATACTCTCCTCGAGCCTCAATTTTTCTTTAACTTCCTCTTCCTAAGGCTGGAGAAAAAATGTCCGAGGTACTGCGTGCATTTATGAAAGCTAACAATCCGGGAAGCAACAGTACAGCAATACCGGAAAATTTATTTATATCTGCAAAAAAAAAACACTTAATTTTTATTTTGGTGTATTACCTCCTCCATGAGTTGTCCGGCGGCCGTACAAACCAATAAGAATCTTCCGAAATAATAAACACTCCAAATAACGTCGTTCATACTACTGGAAACTTGTTGGGCCTCCAAATCAGTTGTAGAAGTGTCTCTTGTAAAGCCGCCAAATATTGCAAAATACAAATTAAACAAGACGTTAAGAGTTAAACTGCCCAATATTGCAAGAAATTGTATTTTATATAGCGAATTTAATTGGGCACAACTTTCGTTTAATACCCTATAGGATTTTCTTATTCTGCTGAGTTTGTTTAAAACTGTTTCATCTAGAATAAAAAAAAAATCAAAATTCAATATTCTCTCCAGAATCATTTGTCATATTCTAGGTAGGTGCCTAATAAATGAACTATATACGTATATGTATATATAATGTAATGTTAAACTAATAATAGCAAATAAACTTTAATGAAAGTGGAATGAGGTCGTTCAAGAAATCTGTTCACCTATTTACAATCCATTTAAAAAAAGACAAATATTTCTTATCTGGTTTTTATATTTGTGTCTTATGTTATGCGATTGAAAACAGTATATTATAAATTATAATATATCTACTTCTATTGACCCTTTTTATGCAACACTCATTAGAATAGAATACAATAGAATAAAATAATTAAATTCGTACTAGGAAAATATTTTGAAAAAAAATTAACTGAATTCATTTTTAAAAAATTTTGCGAGGCTATATCAGAATTATAGTTAAAAAATGTAATTAGTCCTACACTGTTTCGATAAATAATTGTGTGTTAAACTCATTTTAGAGGATTGATTGAGGAATATAATTCCTGTATTTTTTTCTTAAATTTTTAAACTTACTTATTTTCCTCACTTCTCTTATTTACCCAACACAAAATTAGGGAGGTTTAAGAAAACATTTTTTACCTTCTTCAACTTTAATTTTTAGACCCAAATCTCTTAACTCTTCATTTAAACTCTTGAATCTTGTCTTGATTATCCAACAGAGTGAGACAAATTGAAATTCACAAGAAATTATTGAAAAATTATTATACAGATTTAACGAAAACATTAAGAAAGCAATCCAGTTGTTGGTTGTTACCATTATGATCGAATACATTTGATACGGCCAAGATATGAGTATTAATATAACTAAAAATTAAAAAATCATTTAAATAATGAGTTATTTAAAAACTAAGTAATTATTAATTTGATTCGATATCGACTGCCCACCTGAAAATGTCAATATCCATATAGAATCGTGGTTCTTTCTAGTAATAATCGTACGATCAATACAATTGATACTTTTTAATAAAGGTGGGAGAATTTTATGCATTTGCAATAAACTGGATATCCTTACAGTGATTGCTGTTACAGATATTAGTACGATGTTGGTCATTTTTGTTATGAAAGTTTGACTATTTAAACCACTGTTGCTGTTATTGTCATTTTTTTCTTGATCCATCTAAAATAAAGTAAATTATTTTGTTTGACCTTTATGCAACCGTTTCAGATTCGAAGAAACAACATCAACATTAACGACGATTTTAAGGTTCACACTAGACCGTTTTGCTCAGTTTAGAAGTTATTTTGCATAATTTATTCAAAAACGTAAACAAATAAGTCACTAATGCGGTCCATTGCCAAAGCACCTGCCTGAGGTGAAATTAATTATTTTCAGATTATTAAGTCATTTTATGCATGTACTTTATACTACGTATATTTATACTGTACTAGTATATTTCTACACTCAATATTGAGGGGTTTAAAGTTTAAACGGTAGATGGACTCAAAAGCTAAGAGACGCTAGTATATGTGAATTATTAAAAGAGCTGATGATTATTGCTTATTATGAACTGTTGAACACAAAATAAATGTTTTATATCGATATCTCAAATTGTTTGAGATAATTAAAATAGAAACAAGAAAAAATAAACCTCAACGCCTTGTATTCTGTATCTCTGAAACCGAATGAAATACGATGTATGTTTATTGAAACGTTTTTTCTATAAAAATGATGAAATTCTCTCGATTATCGAAATCTTGGTACATAAAAGTGGAACACTCTGTATATAAAAAACTAACTAATTTCTTATATTAAGTACTAAAATTATGGAAGATTTTTGCTAAATACCTAATTAAATAATATATCTTTAGCTATATCTACATAAAAGCAAATAATAAAATATCGAATATTTTTAAATAATGGTTTCATCGATGTAACCCGCCAACTAGATTTTGAATTTAGAAATTATTGTATTATAATTTCAGCAGTCTACTTACCCTTTCAATATAAATAACGGCATAAGGTATAAAAATCAAGTGAAGGACGCTGGTAATTGAAACAGCAATTTGGAAAAAGACCATAAAATGAGAAACTATAAATTCTTTTTTATTAGCGTCTTTGGTAATAGTACAAACTCCTGCAAGTTTGGAAACTATCAGAATTGGATTTAGGGCCTCATTAACAGTTTTAACTCGCATCTTAGGATTTCGGCTCGGGGAACACACTTTCTTCTATGAAAACTCGTATTTGTTTAAACGTTTAACTCTACACGGTACATTATTTTTGTACATTCTGATTAGCCTGAATGTCATGTCGTGCATAGGAAATAATTACCCATCGATAAATAATTGAATAAGGCAGGTAAATTTCTCGTTTATCAAACCTTACTTGTTAATATGAACAGAGTAAACTGAAACCATAAAATTTTCCCAACTACTTTAATTGCAAGATGTACAAGATACACTGTAATTGGAATAATTCATATTTAATGAGATATCAGATAATATACAGGATTAAAAGAATTACCCAAAAAAAAAATCAGGTTAATCCCTTGTATCAAAATAGTCCTAAAAAGTTCTTATAAAATGGATTTCTCAAATTTCAGTTTTTTTGAATTGTTAAATGTTTGATTTTAAACTGATGTGGGTTAACCAGTTAAACCAATGTAAAGTTAGTTTACTAACTTTACTGGCGTGTTTACACTCCAGTAAAGTTAGTTTACTAACTTTACTGGAGTGTTTACACTCCAGTTAAATTAGAGTAATATGTGACATGACTGACGTGAGATATATGATAACAATGATAACACCTTAATTTGGAGTACATTACAAATAATTTGGCATTTTATATTCATTATATTTTATCATCACTATTAGATGTAAATAATAATAAAAAAGTTAACTTTTCTGTTGTATCGATACTTGATATTCACAGTTAATCCGTTTTTACGATACGCGGTCAGTGTTTGTACTGAATATACAAAGGACAATTTTTTCCAACTAACAAGTCGGAACTAGGTGGTATCTTTTTCACCTCCTCAAATTGCGAAAAGCACCAAATTTAAAAAAAAATCAATTTGGAATCGAAAAGAGTGTTTTTTACTTTTTTCTCTAAAACCAAAAAAATAATTTTTGAATAGACACAATCAATTCCCAATCAGTACTTAATTGCGTTCAAGTATTCTGTGTAGTGTTTGACAAATTTATTTACCAGAACCTCATGCCAATAGTGCGATTGGTATGCTCCAAGCTGTCTTTCGTCAAGTCGATATTACTACAGAATTAGAAGTAAGCTAAATCATCATTATTAAGAAAAAGTAGGCTTTGAAATCGGTTTTTGGAAACTGATTCTGTACAAGAACGGCCAAGAAGTGGTCGACCCCGATTTACAATTAAAATCGCGACAAAATCGTTATCTTCGACTTACAAAGAAGTATTCCTACCTTTTACCGTTCTCAAGTAAGAAGCACTTTACGTGCAGCACATAGGGTCCAGTCAGTTTGCAATAGATTCAGGGAGTTTGACCTGTCAAGTTATCCTACATATCAACATATCGAACTCCTCGGTCAAGTCCAGCTGACTATGTAGTCCGTTTAAGGTGGGCATGCACGGGATCATCAAAACTGGGACGTAGAGTGAGGTTCAGTTTTATTCAGCGATGAGTCTCATTTCGGCTTGCACAGCGATAGCAGATGTCTATAAGTTTGGAGGATGTCAGGTACAGCTAAAGATTTATCCACCCACACAGTAGCATTTAGAGGAGGCAGTGTTATGGTTAGGGCTGGGAAAAAAAATTGATTAATCGTTTAATTGATTATTTGATTATTATTTCGTAAATAAGCGTTAATCAATAATCGATCGATCGATCAATCGAATAATGGAGTAATCGATCATTTGATTATTGTTTCGTAAATAATCGATCAGTCAATCAAATGATTAATCGATTATTCAATAATCGATTAATTAATTGATTGATTGATTGATTGATTATTGACTAATCGATTATTAATTAATCGGTTATTTACGGAACAATAATCAAATAATCGATTAATCGATTATTTTTCGATTAATAGATTATTTTAACCAGCCCCATTGACAACTTCTTTATTAACCATTTTGCATAATTTTGTCATGAAAAAACGAGGAAAACTAATTTTAGTTTAAGAAGTGTGTTTAGTTGTGGGGCACCAACAATGTCCTAAACGTATTATCAGTGCCAAATATTCTGGATCCTCACTCTAATTACTTTAAGTATATGTCTGGGCATGCTTCTGATGATGTGATCGATCACATCTTATGGGAATTGTGCCCATAAAACAGGAGGAATATCTGACAGTTGCCTGATGTTCTCTGGAGCCAGTTGATGGTTTTGTAGTGCTCCACCCCATAAATTCCACACGTGCTCAATGGAATTTAAATCAGCAGAACGCGATGGAATAGGATCGAGATCAATTCCGTGAGTTTCAAGGACGTTGATTTTTTTGCTGAGTACGATTGGGGCAAGAACGATAATGGCTTATTGATGATAATCTATAAAAATAAAATATTCATCAATAACAGCTTGAAAAGTCGTCGTCACAATGTTACTGACAATATCAATGGCATACATTTGCCCAGTTATGGTCCTCCTGCATATGTACAGATCGGTGCGTTCTCCAACACATATTCCTCCCCGTCATGCATATAATACGGGTATGTATACATAATAAAAAAATATAAAATATGTGATGGTAGCTATAATTGAGTAATGTAATATGAATTGAATTGGCCTTGACTTTTGTATCATGACTGCCGTGATATCCGGGGTTTAGTAATGACGACAGTACAATATTACACTAATTCGGTTTGCGTGTTTTTTTTAGTTTTTTAAACTATAATTTATTTTTTTATTTTTTAGTCATGAAACGAAAACAAATGTAATAGTCCTCAAGAATTTTTGTCGAAATTTTTTTAGTTAAAATTTTTTTCAAAATTTATTGATTTGAATTTATTTCGGAATTTCCTTTTTTTATTTTATTTTTCAAATTATTGTGTTGCTATTGTTGAATTGCTGTATATTTTGACAAAACGAAAGAATTAAATGCTTTAAAAAAAAAAACATGTTTATCGGAAATTGGTAACTAGTTCATCTTGTATTTCAAATATAGTACGGTATTCAATTATTAGTGGTGGTTAACTTTCTGTCAACTTATCATGGATGCGATATTTTGGCGAATGCGCCGACCACACAACTTTGACGTCAATACGAATTCAAATTATTGTATTGTCATCGGTCCTTAATATGTGTGCAAATTTTCAATTTAATCAGACGTTTTGAAGTTGGTGAAAATTACATTGAAAGATTCCGTTACATAGATAGATACATACATAGATACATACAGGTGAAGCTAATATAAAGCGTGTTAATATTCTTTTCCTTTTCATCTACCTACTAAAGTAAATAATTAAACGAATATCATGTTATTAGTAATATGCAAGAGGTATATATGTACATAAAATACATTAAGAATTTTTTTAAATTGTTTTATTGTAGAACATTATGTAATTATTGGTAAACATTTTTGGAAAAGTGAAATAAATTACATAAATAAATTATTTTTTAATTAATTGGTAACTATTTAAATATTTTATTATATACAATAACATACCTTTGAGATGTCACCTAAATCGCATTAGGCAAATGAATACTATCGAAATTCCTTATGCAACAGTTCTTCATCTGGTTTTATGTAAATTTTACATATTAATGCTTTAATAGGACAAATAATTTCAGTGATCGCGAGGGAATTAAACATCCGCTCTTTCTTCATTACTTTTTAACTCGAATATATTATTTGCCGGCATGGACGTCCGACTCACCTCCGAAGGGTCAGTACTTTATACAATGGCAAGGTAAACAACGCCTCCGTGATGTGAAAAAAATATATGAAATATTTAATGCAATATCGCTCTAATAAAAATTAAAAACATATTTTTAAAAAAGTTGTATACAATTATAAAAAAAACTTTGAAAAAGTTATTTTTTAAAAATGAATTGTCCATGTTTGTGAAATATAATTATTGCTAACCAACAATACATCCCTTGAAATGTCTTAGTTTTTACCTAGAAGTGCATTCGATAAAAAAAAGTTATTAATAATAATATGACTGATATCGTCCACCTTAATTTGAACAATTGTATGGTATTGGCCGCAGTAGCGTTTTACGAGACACCTTATAGACAAAACAAAAAAGAAATATACATTATGTGTGCGAACTGAACAATGATGTTAATAGAATTTTTACATGAGCATTTTATAAATGTTTTAATTTAAATGTACCGTATCTATCTAATCGTATTCGTTGCGCTTTTATGCAATTGAAATTATGGGACCAGTGGAACCAGTCTGCATATCATTTCCAATTTTGTTACATTAGTTCATTTTTCGTTTATCTCACGTTCAAAGAGTTCAATCGAGTTATTCTTACAGTTAGGTATATATTTATTTGACATTGTTGGAGATAAACTTATTGATTCAAAGTTGTTATGATCAGGTAACTCGATCCGTTGAGCTCTTTCCTGCTAGGAATAAAAAAAATTATAATTTGTTAACAAAGGATACAGAGGGAATTGCATTTTTGCTCTATAATTAACACATATTAGTCAGTAAGTAATATTGTGGACACGATGTTCTGTTATTGGTCGAAGGGTGTAAGCCATAAACAAAACAGAACCGAAGTACGGCCCAGATTGTCACATTAAAGCAGCAGTTGGGTGGGATGTGCATAGTCTTGTGTAGAAATAATTTGGCGTTAGTCACAATTAGATATAACAAAATATAAAATACGACTTCATCATTACACCGTCTACTTTATTTGCGTAGTGCTAAACTCTCGCCAATATGATAAATAATAGATGATAGATGCTTCAATCGTTATTACTGATTTACGGCTTTACACGTGTCAAGTCCCCGTAGACCATAATTATAAGAAATAAAACTCATACTTATTTTTTGGTCACGGGCGGACTTGTCTACATAATTTTAACAATCAACTGAATAGAATAAAAGCAGTGGGTGGTGGATAAATTTTGTTTTTCTAAATTTATATTATTCCTATAATGTGTAAATATTTTCAGATTCTACTTAACAATAAAATAATAAAATTATATTATTCATTTCATTCCTCGTTGACGTACGGCTTACTCCGATGAATTAACTAAGTATGGTAATGAAGACAAATTTAATTTATTCAATACTAATGCATTTTCTTGAGATGCCTCGACACTCAATACAATATAGAAGATGTACCGCCACAAAAAAGTCGGAACGATAAGCGACTTTTCTTTCATTCTTGTCAATTTGTGGAAAGTACCAAACTGTTTGTACATTGTACTATACGCGTTGACTATTGGTATAGCTCTAAGCATTTAAATATCTACCACTTAATCACGAGCTACTGTGCCACCAAAAAATCTAGATGATAGAAAAGCCGTATCAGTAAACTCGTATCACCCGTATTTTCATGTGAAAATCTAGGCCGTATTCCGACTCTCTGTTTCTCTTATATGATTTATTCTTTGTTTATCAGTTATCAATCATGCCGACTCTACGATATCACCGACCGACCGGTATGTATTTGAAACAATAAGGAAAATGTTAGGTAATATCATTGACAGAATAAAATATTTGTAAACTTAATGGTAGTGAGTGGTATTGTTGAAATCCAAGATAATACATTTTGTTTTAATTAATTTCAGTATAATTTAAATGTTTGTCACCGAAATATTCCATTATCTGATTTTTTCATAACTGTTTCAAAATGTCTAACCGACCGTCTGCAAACTCTAGGCACCATCTTGAAAAAAATGTGTCCAAAAAGTTTTTCGCAGATGTCTCGAAAATTCTTTAAAAAAATACTGATTGTCATTTAAAAAAAATGGTACCGAATCATCATATCAGTCAAACGCCATCTTAAAAAACGGATTTAATCTACAAGGGACGAGCAAACCGGCAGGTAAAGCTGAATGTGTAAAAAGCCATAACAACTTTGAGAGATTGACAAAGAAATAAAGAAAAATCACAGTATTCGTACTCAGTTCATAAATTATCTTTACCACAGAATCAGTACTTTATATTTGTGTCTTTACGTTATAAAAAATATATTTCACTAGCAATTCTTTTTATACGAGCAGATCCTTAAGGAAACACAAAATGACAATCACTGAAAGCACATTATAAAATTGTTTTCTTGAATATAAAACACCTCTGGATGAATTATGCGCTATGGTACGCCCTCTGGGAGACGTGAACCATTGATGGAGATCGGAGAGTTCTCCATATCCATGCTGGTTCTTAGTCTGAACGAGACATTCGTATACCGAATCTGCCTGAAGATTTGTTAAGCGATATCTTTGGCTTCTTTCACTTGTTGCAGAGTTGTAAGTTTGCGACGGTTTCACCAAAAGATCGTGCCACTGGCCTGGATGGTGGTAAGAAGTATTTACCTAAAAAAAAAAGAAAAAAAAAATATGAATATGATTCAATCTTACCCAGGTCTTACTTTGCCGTAGAGTAAGGATCTTCAACGTGCATCGCATGGTATACATGAAATTTAAAGTTTAAGGTATCTTTTAGGAAGAACAAGTATATTCGCTCATCCGCTAATATACCTCATTGACTTCGGTCCGAGTTTAAGCCGGGGCTGCCTAGACAAAAGAACGCGCCGCTGCCCCGGGTATTACCGATTCTATTAAAATGCATTTAACACAGTTGAATTACTGGTTATTTAAAATAATTAGCTTCTTAAAATAAGAACAGATATGTGTAGCCTCAGCAAGATTGAACAGGATTGAAACAATTGGTCTGATGTAATGGTCCCCTTCCGTACCGCTTTGATTTTACATTCAGTGGAATTACTTATTGAATAATTTCATTTTAATAATGTCATTTTAGACAAAAAAAATATATATATGGATGAAAAAATGCAATTTATTTTAACTTTGTTTTACATGTCAACCTGTAAAATTTTAATCTGTAGTTTTTTCAAAAGTTAAGTAGTATTGAGATAATGTAATTTACAATTTAATATGATGTTTTAAGGCTTGGCTCTCAATAGTTTAAAGCAAGCTTTGTCTTTCATCGAAATTTTCACAAATAGACATATTTTTATGACTCACCATAATTCTCCTGTAAAGAACCCTAACTTCAATAATGGGGAAAACCGACTGCACAACCCATTTCAAATCGTATTCGTGCGGATTTGAATATTGTGAACTGATAATCTTGGCAGGCCCTGGTTTTCCAGACAATTCTATGTAGCGTTTATCCTTACCGATAGAGTTTGAAACGACACAGCTGTAGTTGCCGAAGTCTGACAACTGTACGTTGCGGATGGCGAGTGTGTGAGTGTTGCCGCTCTTGGACATCAGGCGTCGATCCGTCGGTTGCAATACGAAGGAGTCTTGATACCACATCACCTAACAGAAAAAAGAACAAAATAAAAGGTTTCTTTGGTATCAATTTTTTTGACTGATTGGGGCGATAATATCGTTACCTTACTGATTTTCGAACGTGATCTTTTTTCTTTTTCATCTTGGATAACACGCAGGACCGGGTTGCTCAGGCGGGAGGAAAAACAGAAAAATTACCGATAGGCCCTTGTAAAATCAGCATAGCATTAACCCCCAATCAAGCAAAAATATAGTTTGACACAAATAACTACAATCACGCCAATAAGGAGAAAGTAAATTGATTAATTAATCTATATTTTTGTATGTGTTAATACAATTAAATAGAGACTTTATGTTTCACCTTTGGTATCGATACCTCGACCCATACACTAGTTATAATAATTTACACACTCGATAACCAAAACCCTGGTTTTACATAATTTTTTAAGTGCTTGCGCCACCTAGCTATCTCCCAGTTGAACCCAGATGTGGATTGGGTCTGCTCTGTATATTGTTGTTATAAATATGCGCATATAGCATACATTTTTTATGTCTTTATAACATCGGTTCACCGAGATGTCTAAAACATATGGCCCTTATTATTATTATTATTTTCAGTAGGCCCTTATAGTAACACTCCGGCCCTGAATAATACGTAAATTTAATAATTCCTCTCAATTTCCTCACGTGTACTATGTGATTTTGATTGAGTTCGTCTATAAATACCTTATGTGTTTAAAAAATCACCTTTTCACGTGTTTTCACACTACAGCTTCGTCCTTTCGGAGTCACAGCGAAAAGAGACCCTAACACATGCGAGGTTAATACTGAAATATATGTATAAATCTTCCCGTTTTTCAATGAAAAATGTGCATACATTTATTAACATGTTTATAAATTTCACGAGATAAGTTTGGAAAAAATATGAATATTATAATACACGTACGTTTAACAATTTGTTATAAATATAACAAAGTTACAAAATGACATTTAAAAATCGTTTTCCTCAAAATATTCCATATAAATTATTTGAGATATTTCAATTAGTATAAAAGACGTTCGGCAGTAAGTGATATTAGTCAGGAAAATGGAACAGTAATATAATTATGAATCTGGAGATTAAACATTTAAGAAGATTGGAGTTGTAATTGCCTAGAAATGTTGAGACTAAGATATGCGCTTAAAGTCTTATTGCCAAATTGAAATTTCCATTCCATTTCGGTTACATTGAGATCGTTTCTCTTTATTTAGAAATTATATGAATTGACTATTTTTTTTTGCAGTTAATACAGTGTGGAATAATTTTTAAATATCTTTTATTGAATTGATTTCGTAAAAACGTTGCGACCGGTCGCTTTACTTTTTATATCCTTATTTTCTTGGGTCTCTTTTATTTACACAGCTGCACAGTATAATTTAAAATTATTTTTCAAACCCATATTTGTTATATTACGCTATTCGATAAAATATACATATTTCTTGTGATATAAATTGTATGAGGTTGTGTAAAAAAAAGTAAAATTTTTTTTTTAATTATTGATATGTATGTTTTTTTTCCGTTATTACTGTTTTTATAATGGTCCCACATTATGAGTAAAGAAACAGTTAGCTGGTATTATTAAAACAATAATAGTCAGTACCTACCTAGTCTGTGACTTTATCGACAAGTAATTCATTAAATTCTTTGGTATTAGAACGTAATTTCTCGCAAACTATTAGCACAAATTAAAAAGTATGTACCGTTGTAAAGAGAATTTAACGAGGTTTAAAGCGGTGTTCTATTTGACCCCGCTTAAGGGTTGAAGTGGCGCGATCGAAAATACCCAATGAATGTGTCCCCCTTGAAGATAAAATCGACAAGTCCGAGCGTTTTTCGGAAAAATGGTCTTAAATGCCAAAAAAACACGCCTGGTTCGTTTTCGATGGCCCGCCCTGTATATAATCTAAAGAGGTGCCCAAAAAAGCTCTATCAAATTTCATCTATCCATTTCGTCATTTACAATAATGTAATTGGTGTATTTGTTAAATTTTTCAAATAAATTGTATTGAAAATTATACCTCAGCTGGAGGGTCAGCATGGACCACACAATCGAGTTTAGCCTCCAATCCCTCGCCAGAATTGACCCAAGATCTCAGTACGCTCACTTCAGGTGGATCTGAAATTGTTTATTATTATTTATTTCCAGAATAAATATGATGGCAAATTCTACTTATTCTAATCTTCTACAATTTATCCTACCATAATGTTACCTTATATGTACCGAATATAAGCAGAAATTTTTTTTGCTACTGTTTTTGGTCAATTATTTGAGTAGAAAATACGTGTTTACTAGTCTATCCCGTTAAAGTGACATAACTGATCGGTAAAGTCATTATCGATTCTTTGTGTCATTTTTGATTGACAATAGTAGTATCTGGATAACAAATAAAAATGATGAATCCGGTCATCTTTGAAAGCAAGCGTGCCAGTTGATTTTATTAATTTTGCTAAAGTTAAAAAGTTTTTTGAGACTAACAAGAACGGTTGCAGAAAAAATATTGTACGTAACACACCCAGAAAGTGTCTACTGGGCACTGACTTTCAGGGCTCGCCCTGGAATTCGTCAGCTCGCCCATTCTCCGATCTTGTTACGTAAATAACTATTGTGGAAGAAAAGCTTATGAAAATATACTTCTTGTTTTTTCTTCAATAGTTTTCATTCGCAAACATCTGATATGTTATACATTGCAATCTGATGATAATCCATAATGAGATAGCAACATACAGATAATGTAATTTTACGTTTAGTTTAGTTAGTTTCAAGAACTACTTTTAATAGTCTTGACAATGAAACTATTATGTCACATAATTCTAAAGAAAAACTGAGAAGATTAACACAAATATATTTATTAATTTTTCGTTTGATTAAAAAATAAAATAAGAGAATTTATTATTACCTAACTTGATATTCGTGTAAATCTTTTCTGTAAATAACATGTCCTTTTCTTTTTTAATGTTGTCAACAGAAATTCATAAAACAAAATTATTCGTTCGACCTTCCAGTAAACCTTAAAGCTATACTTACACAGAACGTGCAATGCGATTTCTCCTGTAACAGGCTGCCCTATTCCATTGGAAGCCGTGCACTGGTACACCCCCGCATCCTGTCTTTGTACTTCGTTTAAATTTAATAAATATCCTGTTTCGACTTGCAGACCGGAGGGTAGTAAACCATCCTGAAATTTATTGTTTAAACGACACACATAACTAACAATAAAACCAAATTTTCTTATGCTGATTTGATGCAAGTGAGACCAAATAAAAAAATGCATTTAAGTATTTCGAAAGAAGGAACGGAAGATATTATTTTTAGAATTTCCTGTACAAATATGTCTATTACTAATTCTGAAAAATTACCATACACCTTGAGAAATATGTTTTATTAAGTAATAGGTATTTATACCTTTTTTGACCATTGAACTGTTGGAGAAGGATTGCCATTTGCTTTGCATTCGAATGAAACAGGACCGCCTTTTCGGGTTACCACCTCTCCATTTGGTGGAAGAATTTGAATACTTGGCGGCACTGAAAAAAAAATTACTTAAATATATACAACTTTACTTGACATCACCATAAAAACAAATATTCTCGAATACACCATTAAAAAGGTAAATTTAAACAGGATCAGAACATCCTAAAAACGATACCAATTAATTCCTTCGGTACAGACTTTATAAAACTATATTCAGAAAGGCCCAGTCTAGTCAAACTGCACGGAACAGTTTTTATAGCAATTATTGAAGATACTATATACGCAATTCAGAATCAAATGCCTAGTTGATAATGAGGGGCAAACCGCGGTCGTAATTTGTTTACCAGACTACTCTTTTATGACTGACTTTCACGCCAGACTACCATCACCGCGGTTTGCCTCTCAGTTGATACTGAGGTCAATACATCATGGAATAAATAAAAGATTTTTTTTGCAGACAAATATTCTTTGATTTCATACTCATTGGTGGTAATATTTTCTAGAAATTGGAAATTCGGATTTTTTTCTCTTTATATATCTTAACTAATCTTAACTAATTCTGTGAGAAAAGAACATTACTAAAAATGGTATTTTTCATACGCCACTGGAAGACGTTCAGATATGGCGTGATGAGCAGACCGTGGATTGTTTTTGATGTTCTCCTTTGGCGTTCTCTTCAATTTGCATGTATTATAACTTGATTCCGATCGAGCTTTAACTTTTGTTGATGCCTTGCTCGTAAATCATGTACAAATGTCATCACGTCGGGCTGTAATCGTGCTCTAATTCTGCTCTGAATTATGGAAATTACCGAACGACATTTTTATAGCCAAATCGGTCATTATTAAGCGATATTTAATTCCCCCGCGGTAGAAAGTTACCATTCAGAATCGGTCTGTTTCGAGAAGGGTGCTCAAACGCGATTCTAAATTCATAATGATTAATTACAAGTTTGCGATATCTGGTGTTGAAAATTGGAAAAAATTACATAATCATACTACAAGGCTCTTTATTGGGAGATGTGTAATAGTAATAAGGTTTAATAAATTAAATACATGTAGTCTATATATTTTATGAATTTTCCTTCCCTTGAAAATATTAAATTCTTACTTGATCGATTGAGAACACAAAGTTAGAACATAATGATCCCAAATCACTTGCAGATATACCTCAAGAATCAGTCCTGGCCCACTTATTATTTATTATTTATTAATCGTTATGCCTACGCTAATGATTAAGCAGTTAAATCAACAATCTATAGATAATTGAAATTTTATTATGAATATAAATTTAATAATGTAAACAGTAAATCTAAGAGTTGTAATTGAACTCTAAATATCTAATATAATTTTCTTATTCGCAAAAAAGTTGAACAGAAATTTATTGAGAATCGTCCAAAAGTTGCCAAAAAATGCAAAAATAGTCGTCAACATTCAGAAATATTCACTTGCAGTGGGCAATGGGAGATTAAATTTTCACATCTTGGCGATATCCACCGATAAAAAGTTACACGCACCCGTACGACTCACCGAAAATACCACAGTAAAGGCCGATTCGCACTAGACAATCACTGTCACGGTCCAGTCATATCCATCCCGATCGCTCTTACCTAAAACCACGTTTCCGTTCAGACTACACGTGTCGGTAAGTCAAGCAATAAAAAATTCTGAACCGTGACTGGACCGTGACTAGCACGTCTAGTGAGAATCAGCCTTAATATTCCACAAAGAATGACCATTTTCTTCATATACCAAGACGCTGGCCAATAAATATTTTATTACGAAATGAATTTCAGATTTACAGATAAATGTGCGTAAGTAATAAGGTTATTTTTTACTAATTATAATTAGTAACTTTTAAAAACATTACAGATGCGTTTCATAACGATGGTTTTTAATATTTAAATAGGCAGTAGTAATAAATACTCGAAGAAACTATTTATGATAATTAATATAAGAAAACGGGGACACCTCTATAAACCTACAAAGGATAAAAAGTTTCTACGCCCCTGGTTGCAGCACAACTGAAATGTCAGACGAAAACTTCCACTCTAATGAATGCAAATTGCCTATTTTGCATTTTAAACTTGCAATCAAGCAAAAGGGTATATAAATATTCATACGATGGTCGGCGAGGGCGTTTCAGAACAATGTCTCTTAGGGATTTTGTACCATTTAAAAAAACATGTCTGTGTAAACTGCCACAAAAACACATTATATAATATCTGGGGTTTATAGCTGGGTACAGTTTTACATGTTGTTACAGGTGCCTTTTCTCCCGCGTCGTGATGTTTGCCTTTTCTTCCGTGCCAGGCAGAGCCGAGTGGTTGTTTGTTTTTAACTCCAAGCAATAAAAACTACAAGACAACCCCAAACAACAACTTAATACATAAGGTAAAACAAAAACTGTATACTATTATGCGTAACTATGTTTTCTCTTCAGTAGATAAATTCATTGTCTAGAGTAGATTATTGCTAGATGGGTATATTTTTGTAAATGAAATCCGCTAATTTTCTATTGTCATTGATTATTTTAATTACTTCTAAACCATTAATAGGGACTCGACCACCTGTTTCAAACATTTGATTTGATTGGATACGGATACGTGGTTATTTGCTCTGTTAAACCAAATGTGACATTCATTGAAACAAAGTTTTCGATTGAAACGAATATTAATTAATCTCCTAGTTTGGCCATACTCATAATCCTGAAGTGAGTTGGAACCTTTGATGTGAAGATAACACTGACGTAGTTTTACTCGGAACACCAAAACATCATATACTGGCACTCGACGCGCGTTTCGCCTACCAAGTTGGCATCATCTTGAGATGATTAAACTGACCTTATGCTAACAATGTGTCATACCATTTTTAGACTTTGTGATTTCCAAGCTTTCAAATGCATCCAGCTGTCTAGTATTTGTTACATTCCTAATTAATCTTAAATTGCTAATATTTATTTATTGTTGTTCTCAAAGGCATGTTGGGCAACACTAGACTTATCTGTGATACCATATTTGGGATGGGCCATATGCTCTTTAATTCTGGTTTGAAATGATGGTCCAGTTTGTCCAACATACTTTTGATTACAGTCCTTATAGCTAATCCCCGACTTTCCGTTTGTTTCAATTTTATCTTTTGGATTGCCTAAAAGTTATAGTTTATTTCACGATGAATGAACCATTGTCATACCTGTCTCTTTAAAAATCTAATTAATAATCGAGGATCGAATGGACAAATTTGGGATTTTTTCTTTCATTTTGAAAGGCCGAGGAATTTTGAAGTGCCTCCTTAAATTTTCGTTTCCTAATTATTTTATCAATTAAACTTACATACTATCCATTACTTCCAGCTATATCCTTAATCAATTCCTTGATTTTTTCGAACCCCTCTTTATTCAGGGGGAAGCTTAATAAACGATGAACTAGAAAATTAAAACCCGCAATTTTGTGTTGAACCCAATGGTGAGAGTCCCTTGGGATATATTTTAGAGGACTGGTATCTTTTCTGTATATGTTAAATTCTAACGTATTTTCACTATTTCTAATTATTAATACGAGTACATCTAAAAATGGTAGTTGTCCAGAGTTTTCAATTTCATATGTGAATTTAACTGACGCGAAACGACTGTTTAATTTAGAAACAAAGTTGTTAATGTCAGCGACTTTTGTATCGAACACTGCAAAAATATCATCCACATACCTAAGCCATACCATGCTTCTGTCTCGAATATGTCCATGAAGAGACTGCAGTATATGGTGTTTTGGTGTTTCATGAAAAACTACGTCAGTGTCATAATCATAATAAAACTATGTGTACATACTTTCTTCTCTAAAGAAGGTATCTTACAATTTCTTTGGAAAACTCAAAACTGAAAAATTTATTAGACATTTTTTTCAATTAAGAAAATATTTTTATATTTAAAAGACCTTGCAATACAATATTATTGCAAGTTGGGTGTAACTGAAGAAAATATATATCAGCGTCGTAAAATCTTACTAGGACGCCGTGTAGGTGCGTATCTTAAGAGGATTGACCCACCTTGAAAAATGATCCATTTGAGAGCGTTAAACTCTCGACGACTGGAAGGCAAGTTAAGCAAATAAACGAATTAAGAAAAATTTTTCTTAATAGAGCAATGTTCAATGGACTGCCCTCAGGAAGCCGATTTTTGAAACTTTCACGAAAAGTGCAAAATAAAAATCCGAAAATAACGTGATTTTGGATGATTTTCGAATTAAATAAAAAAAAAACGACATATTTTCAAAAAAGTGCCTCCTGAAGGTAGTATATTGCGTTTGCCAATTGAAACAATTTTTTTTTTTTTTTTTTGAAAAAGAAGTAACCATGTTAGTCATGGAACGTCGGTACCCGATTCTCTGCCGACACCAAATTACATTGCTGATATTATATTTTTGACGGTATCCGAAAGGTCCCCTTAAGTAAAAAAAAATCATTGAAATACCATTCGTTTTTGAAAAATGGCTCGAGGAGTCAATCTTTGATCAACCTATACACAGTACAAGTAAATTCCTTTAGGTGTGGTGTTACTAAAGTTATGAAAATCAATATAAATATGGAATACTCTATTAACAAAAATAAGAACTGATAAAGTTGAACTTAAACTGAAAAGTGATGACGAAATCTAAAACTATTTTAGTAATTTAGTAGAATACGAACAATTGATTAATCCTTACCAAATGTTTTAAAAATATATCTCAAAAAAACATAATGTTATACATATACATAGATACGATTTTGCTATCCTGAGAAAAATTTGTTTCTTATCGATTCGCAACTTAACGGAGAGATATTTAACGTGTAAATAAAACACAACTGTCAGAATAAAACAAATAACAAATAGCAGTTGGCTAAATTGGCGTTATAATCTTAGCAGGAATAATGGTAGATGAGCCTCGGGCATGGAGCTCTTGATCAAACATTGTTCCAGTCAGAACAGGCGAAGTTTTTCCTACCGAATGATATTGCGGCAATTATAGTTAGCCCTGCGGTCATTCCTTTCTGTGATCAGTCGGCTTTGATAAATGAATGTAGTCAAACCGAAATCCTATTTATGAACTACCCTTTTGCTTTTTATGTAACCGTAATAATCAAAGGGAATGCTTGATTACATTTGAATAAATTTCACTGCGGAGGCTGTATATTAAAAAACGAAATAACATTATTTTGCGTCCTTGTTTTTTTATTTCCATACGACTTCATTCTACACATATCAGGACACCGTATGTTAAAATATTTATTCGGCAGTCTCCAACACTTCGTAAATTTTATATATTTGTATAAATTCATTAAAAATATTGTTTCTCGTTTCTTTGTGCGCACCATAAAATTCATTGAGTACCTACTGAGATAATTCTAACTCAAAAAATAAAAATATCTGATGGCGTCAAGACATTAACTCTCTTACCCGAGAGTATAGTATACAGGGTGCCCATAGATGGAGTTCACTATAAGTTTGTTCCGCTAAAAATTAGATACATACCAAAATAATAATTTGCAATAATTGTATATAGTCCGGTTTGGTCTAAAAGCAATTAGCCAACATTGTTTCACATATACTGCGCAAACGAAGATATAGGTCCAAAGAAGTCACGCAAATCTTTTAAGATGCTCCAATGATTACGGCATATTTCATATTAGAATGAATAAGCAAAAAATTCAAATATCTTGGAGCTTACGTGGAGCTGTTACGGTAAGAGTCACATAAATGAATGGTGGTAGGTACAGAAATTGACGCATGTATATTGGCCTGCCAACAATACTTCTGATCTTTGGCAGGCCGGTATGTCATCTTGATTTGATGATCGATGATGATCTATGTCAGGTTTGTTAATTTTGATTAGCCTGTTCGTCGGGAACGAATAATTCCAGTATATCCGGCATTTCTCGTTGTCGACAACGGACGATATATCTCCGACTTGTGTCTGTTGTACCCGTACGAGTGCCTTAGATAGTAATATAACGCTCATTTATGCAGGTGAATGTAGGTCGGAATCGCATATATGGGACACGCTGAATGTTAAGTGTAATAGCGATTCCGCCGCCCGACAGCAGATCCTGCAGTTGCTTTCAGGAACCTCTACAGTCCACGCGCTACACACGACTACGGTAGACCAAGATATCTGATAAAACCATCCTGGCAGGGGACAATGATTTCCTCAGTTTCCTACTTAAGCCTTGTAGACCTTAGATATACGAATGTTAGCCTGGTATATAAACCCAGTGTTCTTATGTTTTTATAGAAGACACCATGCTGGAGTTATCGGCTTGCTCTCGAAATAGATTTCCCAGTAACTGATACAATGTTAGCACTTCGCCGGCCTCCTCGTCTGGTGTTTCATGATGTTTTACGAACCGTAAGAGTGGATCCTAGCTTCTCAGTATGTTACATGCCATACTCAGTACTATTCTGCCACGATACGATCAAGAGTCTTGGGCCTCTTGTTGACGTGGGAGGTACACACGAGAAACGAACGATCTAAGATGAATAATTCTGTGAATATTCATCATCTTGCGGGTATCTCTGTCTAATGGGTGCAGCAAGATTACTATTCGTATTATTGTTGTTTTAACCGGTAGTACATAAGTATCAGAAATATATTGACATTATACTATATTTTATTCCCCGAATTCAACAACTTAAATAAAAAGGAAACTATTCAAAGCCACACCACAAATTCCCTGTCCTGTGGCGGAGCAAAATCAGCTTTTTCTTCTAAAATAGCTCGTATTATGACTTAACACACCAGGTGCAAGGCGAAATTAAATTAATACAAAATGGATAATCGACTCTTTTTTTAAGACATTTTCTTCCTTTAAGTACAATAATTGTATAATTTATTTCTCTCATGGCCGATCTGTACAAATAGTGACTCGAATTCTGAATTAATTTATAATCATACCATGATGCATACGTGCGTTCTCATCATTTCAAATTAGTGACAAAAGGTTTAAAACTATTCATATTTTAATTAAGTTTTAAAGTTTAACATCCACTGCTATGCCGCCGCGGAGCGCCAAATGTTGGAATCATTAAACTACATTTCATTATAACGGGCATCATATGATGCCTCTTTTTATTATTAGAATACCACTCAGAAGACAGGTTGATTTTGCTTTTTACGACATGGTTTTACAATAAACAACAAATTTAATGTTAAACGGTAATACAATCTACTTTAATATAATATGGATTTTGTACAAGTTATTTTACGCATGAAAATTAATGATGAACTTTCAAGAGTTAAGTGTTAAATTTAGAGTATTAAATTGTTACTTAAATAAGATGGTCGATATATTATACGGTTAGTACCAGAATAAGAAAACTCTGGTTCATGTTTCGTGTAAAGAAAAATATGTTGAAAGGAACAGTTTTTCAGCAGATTACTTTATAGATGCTCTAAAAATGTACAGGATCTCTATGTTAATTGAAAATTTAAAATATTCGTTTGACACAACCGTAAGTCAGGATGTATCACAAGTTATACTTAAGGATTGTAATGCTATACCACTCATAAGGATAATATATGGATAAAGAAACTATCCGCTAAAATACATAATGTACCACCTAAACACTTTAAAAAAAGCGGCAATTTTACATACAAACAATAATTTGTTGGGAAATTAAAATATAAAAGTACTATATGTAGATAGCCTATTTAATAAATGTTTAGTAATATATACTGTACATTATTTAATTTATTAATAGTGGGAATACGTTAAATGTAAATAGGAGAAAGTTTCCCAAATCAATCGACGTTTCCCTAATATTTTTATTGGCATCTTCAGAACTGATTGTTTTAGTTTTTCTATTCTATCATTTATGAAAAACAAAAGTGAGAGAAGAAAATTGTACAAGACGCCAGATTTCAATTATTATCAGATTACCCAGAGTGATTTGTAAAAGTGCAAATAACTCGAAAGCTATAATTCCTCAATATCTGGTAAGAGCATTCTCTTTTATGAAATTTTAAGATCGTATCAACCATCCAGAAATGAAAGAACAAAAAAAATATATATTGTAATACTACACCTCAAAATTGAAATATATTAATAAACATTACAGATAAAAAATATGTATCTATTGACTGACAAATTACCAACATTTCATTTTCGCATCGTACTTATATGTAATATTTATTTCATCACCCTCTAAAATTAAAGTACAGTCTTATCATTTTGTTGAAAACACTGTACATACTTAATTATTGGACGCCTCGTATATATTCATTTTCATCGATTTGATGCGGTGAATATTCTAAATAAACAATAACTGAAATGTATTCCGGCAGATAATTGCAGTATTATAGATTTATGCGAATTCATTAATTATTGGCAACAATAATTGTGTGTAGCGGGTGATATACATATTAGCAACAATTTATATGAGCCTGATATCTACATAACATAAATACACAGAAAAGATTAGCAATAAGAATCTTTTACAGAATCTTATTGAGTAAATAAATATATAATTATTATTATTATATTATCTTGTCCGATATTACTATTATTTTTTGATCGAGATTGGTATTGCTAAATTTTCGAACATACAGCGTGAACCAAAACGACTGTACAGGGTCAAGTAACATTTTTTTAAATGAAATGCCATGTATATCAGACCATTTTTTGAAACCTCTTCCATTCCTGAATTATTATTGACTTTCTCCCAACCACTTGGATGTAATGATTTTTTTTGTTGAAATTATACCATTTACACGTGTATATTAAAAACATCACTACAATCACAACTATCGATTTTAAGAAAAAATATGTTAGTACCACTTATGAGACATCTGTGATGAAGGTATTTTCATTTCCTAAAAGTATACAGGGTGGCCAAAAAAGATTTTTTAAATTTACAACTTTTTGAACTGAATTTTCTCAACATTCCGTATATTTTTGGACGATGTGATGTAGGATTAAAAAACGAACATTTTTTGTACGTCCATTCCTATAACTATTTGTGACCATTTTCAATTTATTGAACAATAACTGTAAAATTCAGCAATAAAAATAAAAAATGAGGGTTTTTTTCAAATAATTCATGGGAAGGTATTATAATAAGAATGTTACATGATGCCCGTGAAAACATCATACCAACCACAATCCAAAATTTGAAGGAAAGGATAATAAATGCTTTTAAAAGTATCGCTCCTGCAATTTCAAGAACAGTAGAAACCTCATTCCAAAGACGCATAGAAATGTGTGTCAATGAAAATGGGCAACATGTGGAGCACTTTTATAATATCTTCTCTTGAATTACAAAAACATCACATCGTCCAAAAATATACAGATTGTTCCATTTGAAAAAAATTGAGAAAATTCAGTTCAAAAAGTTGTAAATTTAAAAATATTTTTTGGCCACCCCGTTATACATTTAGGAAGTGAAAATGGCTGAACATCACACTATAACTGATCCTAACATATTTTTTCTTAAAATCGATAATTGTGACTGTAGTGATTTTTTTAATATACACGTGTAAATGGCATAATTTCTGAATAAGACACTACTCAGCGGACAAAAGCCCCGACCTGCATTGAATTAAACCTGCAAGTCTTGTTTGGTAGCTAAAAACATTTGTCAATTCTTCACTAGATATAGCCCGGTTTCGAACTTGTTATGTTCTCGTCAGTATACCATAAGTAATGGAAAAGACAAATAATAATAGCAAACCAGGCTGGCCTAAAGCAGACTAAGCAAGACAGACATAGTGAGTGATAAGCGTATCCCTCTGGTGGTTCTTTTGTTTTTACCACTTCCCAACAATTTTCAAAGAAAAATATTACTACGAATATTTTAACTAGATAATAAAAGTATTCCTCGTCCCTTAATATACATAAAATATTATATTTTTGATTAATTCATCCTGTTTCCAACTTCAATTCATATCGTAATTGGTATGTATTTTCGATGAACCAGCAACTTTTCTGCAACGAGCTATAATTTAAGCACACACGCACACAGTACACGAATATGCAGTTCCGAATCGACGGTGGCATGGCGGTGGATTTTATTTATTATAGCAATACACAAGCTCTTGTGCAAACACTTTGTGCTGTTTCGATGTTAATTCGGGACATAATTAAATAGCTGTACCCGCTGGGTTTTAATTGATTCAGTTCAATTAATATAACCGAGTTAAATTGGTTTATATACGCTGTAGGTTTATCTGCAATGTGTCCACGCTACGAAAAAAATATTGAGTTACCGATTAAAAAATGGCTTGTATTTAACTGATCAGTATTTTATTGCATTTGTAAAGTAACAAAAGGAGGTTTTACCAGTAAAAAATCGGTTCCGCACAGTAGTATATCGCCAATAAATTGAAAAAGCCGTTTGATTAGTAAGTATGCTATTTGACTTGTTTGTTTTTCATTCACTTAGTATTAGTTGATCGGGAATTTAATTATGTTTGTATATGTAATTGAAAAGGAATCAGTATTTTACGACCAGTAAATAACAGGAATACATCGTTCTACCAGTCACCCTGTATAACTGATCGAACTGTTTTACTGGACAATTAGTATTTTTACATGAAAAGAAGCACTGCTTATCGTTTAAATAGTTGCTTTAAAAAATGTACGGTCTTTTTATCCTTGTTGAAGAATTATTTTTAAATAAACTACTCAAAAACATCCATCGTTGCTATTTTTATAAAAAGCAGTATATGTTTACTGCATCAGTTACAAATATACGAGTGGTTGTCAATTACTGGCGAAATAAGATTTAGGGCCGATCTTTCCATCTCCTATTAAATTTATTAGGCAGATAGTTTCCTTAGATACGATTGTATCAATAATTGTTTTCATGGAACTTATTTATCAAATAGATTTATTGAGAGATGGAAAGATCGGCCCTTAGACTTCTAAATTATATTTTCGTTTCTTACATTTTACATATTGTAACTGATTTTAGCGACAAATAGGTATTTTATATCTGACTTGTATTATTTTGTACTATTTATAAACTTTGAAAATTGTTCAATTGTTCTCTTGAGGTCACGTAATTTATTTAGAAGATTTGCATTTGGTTTCGATTAAAACAACATATTTATTCTGAATCATAGTAGCTGCTCCCTTTCTCTTCTACTTCCTTTTATGTTACTTTCGTAAAACGATACTAAATAAGAAAACAATACTTTCATATTCTGAACTTGTTAAAAATTTAGGCAAAGTTTTGCCTGTAATTTCGCCGACTAAGATTTTATAATAAAATATCTTTCAAAATGAGATAATAGTTTTCATTTTTGTTATCATCAATTATAGAACAAGTTTAAAAGCAATTTACAGATTTATGATCGCTACCCAGTACCCATTATTTGAGTTATCATTATCAAAAATCATTTTCACTACATATAATAACACATCTTACAAAGAAACAGTTTAAAGAAACAACTGCTATAATAAAACTTTATATTTCTCAAATTGACTGTTGTGGAGAGGAGAAACAATGGACACCAACATAGAAACCATTGAAATACTAACGTAACATAAGAAGCAAGATATATCTAACCCAAGAGTGCCGTTAAATTTTGAACATTCGAAAATGAAATGCCAAACGTTGTTTTACAGCTCCCGAATGTTGGGTGTGCTCGTAAAAATATCTCTCTCGGCACTTTAAAAATTAAACGAAGGGGTTGGTCGCGTATGTCACATGTGGCCAAAAATAATGAGATGATTTAAATTCCGAATCAGAATTGTGCAAACTCGTCACATTTAGATTTGCCAGTGGTAAACCGGTTAACTCAGGGCCGTAGCAGCACCAGTGCTTATGAACTGTTTCACAAGATTGTTAATAATAATACAAAATAATCAAACAATAAATTGAACAAAATAATTAAAATATTAGTTATTATTATATAGTCCATTCGTGTTCTGTAGTTCTAACTAAAGGTATGCCCAGGCTCCCACCCGCTGGGAAGAAAATACACAAAATATTTATCATTCCTGGTTGTTGGCCACTATATGCATTTAAAAGACTTGATCACCATGTTATTATTGCAGTAAGTGAAAATATATTCAGCTTTGCCAGTGGTGTAGTAGACTTCGCGGTTCGAGGTTATAACTTGGGTAAAGTTTCCAGAAAAGTTGCTTAAATCCTATATTAAAGGTGCTACTTTTTCACTTGCAAAATGACGCTCGTGTCCTCATTTGCACATTTTCCGGTCAAACCAGATTTAGAAAACTCTAATAATATACGGCAACGAGTTAGTAATTCCAGATTTTTAAATATCATAAATTTGAACCTCACAAAATAATACATTATTTAGTTTATGACTCTTTCTAAATACTCATAATTAATTGTTTGATACTGATAATGCTTTTCTGATTTACCTCATAACTAGTTCGAGGACTCGGCCATTACGCTATTAGAAGCTATAATAGCAATTTAACCGAATTGTGATAACACTGATGTAGTGTGTTTCGTCAATCAAAGTGACGTCAACTTAAGCGGTAAAAATTAAATCAGATTTGATCTTCCCCACATATGATGCCAAACGCGCCTCATGTGTAGTATGCAGTATTTTGATGTTTGTGAAATTCCAACATTTCATTGATATTAGCTATCGTTCTCGTTTATTTATTTAAAGATAATAATTACCGTTTTAACGGGATTTTGTTCACACTTTACGAATAATAATAAAATTTATTACACGCGGGTATAAAGTTGATTTCTAAGAAACTTTTTTCAAATTTCTCTTAGTGCATGCTTTATTTTTCAGTATGGCATAAGTAGATTTCAGTCCTTTATCTGTAGTTACCATGGAGAAAACGACAATACGCCTCTGTTTCTCCGTAAACCTTTCCGGCTGGCAGACTGAATATTCATGAATAAACCTTTTAATAAAGTTCCAATACGGCCGTCCGCATTCGCTAAAAACAAACGAGATAAGAAAAACAATTGAAAATCACCAGGGACAACCGGCACAATGGATATGATGTGCGAAATATACTTTGTACTGTTTCGCGCTCTATTTCAGTAAACGATAGACAGATTTAATTAAAATGACGTTATACAGGTGAACGGAGAAATACAATAAAATGTGGAAAATAGAAAAAAATGCAGGTTTCATCGTGGTACCTTCATTATATACGGATACAGCGAGTGCATTAACTTATTAAGAGAGATAGAGGGAGAGAACACTTAAAAAAAAACATATATTTACTCCTAATAGCTAATCGAATTACTCAAAAAAATTAACATATTTGTTTACAAAATTACGAACTATATAATCCTAAAAATATATTAAAATTGATATTAAGGTGCGTCAAAGAATAGGCACTTTTATTGTATAAACTAATTACTGCGCTACTTGAGAATAATTTTGTAGAATTGGAAACGCGATGCAATATACAGAAATTATGAATTATTCACCTAAGTTTACAGACACTGCTGGTTCAACTGCGCCTGCAGATTTTCGCCGGCTGTTACCCTCTGATAAGGTTTATAGTTAGTTGAATCTGAACTGTTTATCTACATCAGGTCGTTTTACATAATTAGTTGGTATAAATGCTAACTCTTTGTGTCATGTACAAAGTGAAATATTGAAGGATATTTAGGATGGATACGTTAAATAGTTTTATTATTTATTAACCATGAATTTTTGTAATAATTTCAATGGTCCCGTTTTGTTAATCACTTTCCTTGTGAACCGCTGATTGTTGTAAGAACAACGTCGTTTTTTAATTAAGGTGCAGTTTATTTTTATTTGAGGCTGATGTAGCGGTTTGTATTTGCTGTCAGATTCGAACATCTATATTAAATTATATTCGATATATATGAAATAAATAAAATTTATCTTTAATAAAACGTTTTCAGCCACCAACTTTGGAATGAAGTAAATAGGAGAAAATTATAAATGACATGGATACAGGTTGATTTTGACCTAGAAACATCTGTCATTTTATAAATTGGTCACCACACAATGTTATTTGGATAAATATTATTGAAACTCTAACTGGTTTCATTTGATTCTAAACCTCTCAAGTGATTTTTTAAGTGACGTTAGTGCAGTTTAATGTCCTAATCTATTAAGATGTTGAAAAATTCCTCAGGACACGAATGACAAAAAAAATTGATCGAATTTTATTTTATATGCAATATTGGCACACACAAATTTTATTTATGTGCCATGAAAAAAAATTATTTGTACATTATTTCACTTGTATGTATATTTAGTATAAAGTAGTTAATAACAAAGTACCTAATATTTATGTAATATACAGGTGGGGTAATAGTGCGAGTTATAAAATAGATCTTTAAATTTAATTTTTTTAAAAAGAAATATTTTTTTTAACACGAGTTAAAGTAAAACGCAAGTGTACGATACAATGCTGTTTTAATAACTAACTTACAATCGTAATAATGTTTTACAGTTGAAAGTAATGCAAATAGATAAAGAGGTATCAAATTCCATACATAAGCATAAATGTGTATTTATACAACGTGTAACTTGCGTCCGACCTCGATATGTCCAGTTCTGTGACAGCTAGAAAGTTGATTTAAAAACATAAGTAAACTAGACAAAAAAGTCTATAACCGAAAATTATTTCCGAATATACAGGGTGAACCAAGACGATTTTACAGGGTCAGGTAACATTTTTTAAAATGGAATGTCATGTACGAGTATATCAGAACAATTTTTGAAACCTCTTTCTGGCCTCCTTCCACTCCTTTATCATTGACTCTCTCCCAACGACTTGGATGTAATGATTTTTTTTTGTTGAAATTATGCCGACATAGTGAGTGATAAGTGTATCCCTCCGGTGGTCAGTGTTACTACCCACTAGCGATTTTTGCACGGAAAAAACTTTTATTGAAATGCGACAATAAAAATGAAGGTGATACATCAGATTCAAGGCCGACTGGGTAAATTTTTTGAAAACAGTCTTGCAGTTTCCAACATAGCTTTTTCACTTTTTTCGAATTTATGACGCCATTTTGAAAACAATTACCTACTTTTCATGTGGATCTAAGTGCGCAAAAATATATACAGGTTGCTATTTAAAAATCAAAAGTTGTTGCTACTTCCGGTTGGACCGGAAGTGATATTTTTCACTTAATAAGTGCAAAATGTGAATTTCTGTGTCGCAAATGATATGCCAAAATTTCATAATTGTATTCCTAAAATATCCGGTATATCAACCTCGTGTTTTTGTGTATACAAACCGAAATTTTCCAATTTCTTATTTGATAAATTATTATCATATTCACATAACTTAATAATTTATTTTTCATAGCGTCAAACACCCTATTAAAACAGAAAAACTACTTTTTTTTAATTTAGTCGACGTTTCGATGTATTTATTAGCATCCGCAGGACTAATTAAATAGAGTTTTTCTTATTCATAATCAATAATAAATTAAACAAACAAAAACTGTTCTACAAGACAAAACAAGACACATCATTCTGTATCATTGTCTAGATGCTGCTTTGGGAAGGCTATCCAAAGAAAATTTATTAAGTTTAGCATGTGGGCAACCGGTAGCAGGATAAGTCCCGCCAACTTTAAAAGTTAGCGCATTTTAATATTCGTCATTGAAGTTTTGTATAAACACATACAAAATAGTAATAATTTATGCCGCACCTTGTATAGTATATTCAATAATATAACCAACTTGATACAAATATTTAGATTGTCTGTATCGATATGAAAATTCACCACAAGCTAATCTACAAAAACTTTATTTTTGTAAAAAAACCCTAATTTTAATTATGCCGAAATAACTGTAATTAACTAAAAAAAGGCAAAAAAATCTTTTAAGATTAATTCGAGCTAATTAGATTTTTGTAAAGTAAGAGTGAAGTGGAGTTAGATAAGTATCTGCCTAATGAACCTCCCAATTTATACTGTTTTTATTGTCATTATTTTATAATTCTCTCTTTAAGGTCCGTGGGTAGATGTTTTTAAGATAAAGATGATATAGCGAAAGTTTTCATTCAAAACGTACCCCCGAGACACGGAATGAACGAGCTTTATAGCTGAATTGTTAACATTGTGTCTGTATCGTCTCCGACATATTTTGACTATATCTTTCGCGTCCTCTTTGCTATACAGACCGAAGTTTTGTGGTCTTTCGTTGATTCAAAACGTTTTGCCAATATTACACAGGAATGGGTTAAAAGGTTATTATTAAATATATAAACAATTTTCTTTTTTTGCTAAGTAAAATATAATGAAATGGAAGAACGGAAAAATCTATTGCCGCCCAGCATACGTGTGAGAATAACCATCAGATAAGGATTAGCAGTTTCAGATTAATTATGAACAACAAATAATAGAAATATATATAAATAAGCTGCCTTACTGCAGGTCGGCTTTCGGCATCTACATTTAATAATTTGGCCGTGATTAATAAATCATTAGCTCAGTGCTAATTATGACAATAGTTTTGTAGTACCTATTGTAATAATTGTAATCTCTCCAGATGAAGGCAATTTGGTTGCGCGTCGAGCATAGTATTCGATATTTTGCTGCTTATGGAAAATCATCCAGGTAAAAGTTCCGTCAAAGTTTGTAACTAAATTCAGTCATATCTTTTTATTTCAAATATTGAAATTAAATAATATATCTAACTGCTAAAATTAAGCTATACTCAAGATTGCTCTCTCACTTATACAACACAATTCATAGTGTCCACAACAGACATAGTCATGTAAGCAAGCGATGCGAACGTTCTACAGCGGATAGCTGCACAAAAATCCTGGCCCCTTCGCCATTTTCTATTCGATTTAATTACGGTTTTTTTCGATTTATTGCCTCCTCACCTTCATCTTACTGGAGTCCTAGTTTATTCAAAACAGAACAACTAAAGAGAACTTACACTAGTCTTCAAATAACTCTTTTACGCGATATGACCGACATGAACGTATATGAAAAAATCGTTTTGATAGAAAGGTTCTCCGCTTTACAGTTTTCCATTTTTTCCTCAGTATTAGAAACGAAAATTCATATCTCTCTATCAACTGTTCGTTAAAAAATATCTCTCCTCATATTTTTGTAGGAAATAGAACGCTCTACAAAAAAAGGTCTCTTAGAATGTTTTCGTAAACCTCGCCGTTTAAAAGATATCAAAGGTTGAAGTTTGGTTATTTTGAGACAAATTTCTGTTTTGCTTATGAATTTTATAACTCGTTAACAAAAAATTTTTATGAAATGCGCAATTCATAGTTTTGTAGGAAATTAACTGCTCTACAAAAATGATCTCTTATGATTTGTCGATTAAATTAAGCGTTTAAAAGATATTCATCGTCAAACTTCAATGCACGCCAATTTTAACAATTTTTGATTAATAATTCGGAAAGAGCGTTCCATTTCCTACAAAAATATGAGGAGAGATATTTTTTTAACGAACAGTTGATAGAGAGATATGAATTTTCGTTTCTAATACTGAGGAAAAAATGGAAAACTGTAAAGCGGAGAACCTTTCTATCAAAATTAAGAGCTCATATTTGGTGAGAATTTTCTAGAGGTGTCTAGCAACCGATATTTTAGAGTATAAAGTAAAAAAAAATAGTCAGTTTTTTTTTGACCCACCCTAATATATATATATATATATATATATATATATATATATATATATATATATATATATATATATATATATATATATATATATATATATATATATATATATATATATATATATATATATATATATATATATATATATATATATATATATATATATATATATATATATATATGTAAATGTTTTTCAGGTTTTCGCGGGTGGTGAATGTTAAATTCGTTTTCCGGGTATACTCCCGCGGGTGATAGGCCCCGAGAGGGGACCGTGGCTGTCTGAACGACGTTTCGGCAGAATCTCATCTGCCATCTTCAGGTTCTAACCGTTAACTGCTTACTGCGGCTTCTGGTTACTCGAACTGGTTCGAGTAAGCAGTTAACGGTTAGAACCTGAAGATGGCAGATGAGATTCTGCCGAAACGTCGTTCAGACAGCCAAGGTCCCTCTCGGGGCCTATCACCTACGCGGGAGTATACCCGGAAAACGAATTTAACATATATATATATATATATATATATATATATATATATATATATATATATATATATATATATATATATATATATATATATATATATATATATATATATATATATATATATATATATATATATAATACATATATACATACATATATACATACATATATACATATATACATATATATACATATATATATATATATACATATATACATATATACATATATACATATATACATATATACATATATATATATATATATATATATATATATATATATATATATATATATATATATATATATATATATATATATATATATATATATATATATATATATATATATATATATATATATATATATATATATATATATATATATATGTATATATAGAGGGATGTTTTCCAGTCTATGTATTTCTTTATTTATAATATAATACACAAATATTTAGGATTCTCAGTGAACAAATAGTTGTTTGGTTCATTGTGTGTTCGATTGATATTCTTTGCGTAAATAAATTTGCACTACTTTACTATTAATTTAGATGCAACATTTTGAAGCTTTTTTACGAAACGTCTAAATTCCATTATTTATGCACATTTGTCAACTTTCCAAGAAAAATCATAAACATAGTTTACACGTTTATAAAAATATTCTTCAGTTTTATATACATTGAATTTCAAAGGTTTGTTTCAAGGTTTTTCTTTAAAAAATGTATTTTCCACAGAACATCTACGATTATTTCACTCAATATTATATTTAACAATAATGGAGCTTGGTTACTAATTTTTTTACTGTGGTATAAAAGGATCCAAGAAGCTACGAAATTAACATATACAAATCACTCACATAAAATGTTACCTGCAATTAAAAAAAGAGTTTTTGTGCATTATTTATCAGAATTTCAAAGGAAAATAAAATAAAACGATTTGCTATTTTACGTGGGCTATTATGTTTCATGTTATATATGAAGGAAATCATCATTAATGCTATAACCAACCTTTTATCGCAGCACCGCGCAATAAATTTCAGTTTATGACATTGTCGTTCTAATAAAATTGTCATGCAATTTCAGCTTACATTCTGCGACACATAATGCAATTAATACTTTCTACCGCATTTCATCAGCATCTTACTCACTACACACATATTACCTAATTAATGGTTTTATAATATTTCAACCAAAAAGTAGTCTAAATATGCATGTATGACTATAAATAACATTAAAAAATTCGGCTGAAGAGTCAGTCGTTGAATTTCCGAACATAAGGGTAACACTCGAGAAATGTGGAAACACCTAAAAACGTTACTGCCTAGTAATAGAAAACCACCATGAAACACAATAAAGTTTAATAATGTAGAAACATCACAAGGACATACCATAGCGACTGAATTTAATAAATATTATTTTAGAAAGCATCAAAGAGATCGTTACAAATATAAGTAAATACAACAACGAAAATGATATACTATCTAGAGTACAAGAATATAGACGTTCCCTAATTTCGAAAAAATTTGCCTCATCTGAAAAAAAATTGTGAGCGCATTATAGAATACAGCAGGTGTAGAAGACGATATATCAACAAAAATATTGAAAGATGCATTTATAATTATTGGAAATCGTTTCCTTGATGTTATAAACAACTCGCTGCAAAGTGGTAAATTTCCTACTGAATGGAAGTTGTCTGTTATTATTCCTGTACCCAAAGTTACAAATACAACTATGTGTCAAAAATATAGGCCAATAAACACAGTTCCAACTTACGAAAAAGCATTAGAAATAGTAGTGAAAGAACAACTATTAGATTATTGTGATAAAAATACAATAATAGTGCCGAACCAATTTAGTTTTAGTAAGGGTCACTCTCTTGTGAAACAGTAATTCTAAATATATATGATACATGGATTAAAGCTATTGACAATAGTGACATAGTTATAGCAGTATTTTTGGATTTTCGTTGGGCGTTTGAAACTGTTGATGGTGAGATGTTGTTAAAAAAAATTGGAGAAAATGGGGATATGTGATAATGTGTTAAAGTGGTTTCAGGGTTATTATTTAGATCATAGATCACAAAAAGTTAAATACAAAAATTGTACGTCACCAGCAATGATAACCAAATATGGAGTACCTCAAGGTACAGTCCTAGGACCAATTTTGTTCATTCTGTACGTTAATGATATGATAAAATGTGTAGACAAATGTAATATTAAAAGTTTGCAGACGACACAATGTTGTACATCATAGGAAACAATTTTTGTAGATTTAAAACGCATGATAAATCAGGAACTTAATGTAATATGAATGGTTGTGTGATAATAGTCTCTGCATAAATGTGAACAAATGTAAATACATGATTATAGGAAGTACTTATAAATTAGATAATATTGAAGACAATTATAATATAAAAATTAAAGATATCAATTTAGACAGAGTTAACGACATGAAATATCTAGGAGTTGTAATTGATGAGAACTTAAACTTGCAAAAAAGATGCAATGAACAAAATGTGAAAAAAGTGTCTTTCTTAAATAGAGTTGGAAACTCACTCTTTATGTTTATTAAAATAATAATATATAAATCAATTATTGCACCACATATCGACTTTTGTTCTTCAATATTATTTAACTTAAATCAAAATCAAACTCAACAACTCCAAAATATCCAAAATAGAGCAATGAGAATTATTCTCAAATGCAATAGATACACACCAATCAGAATGATGCTAGAGGTGTGAAATTTAATGAATATAAAACAAAAAATTGTATACAGAACATTGATAGTCATTTATAAAATAAAAAACAAAATGTTACCACCGTACTTATATAATGAAGTAAGGTATGTCAATGATGTTCATAATTACCCAATCAGAATTGCAAATAATTTTTTTATATGTAGTTTTAACAAGACTAATACTGAAAAGTCTGTGTTGTCAAAAGGATTAAAATTATGTAATAACTTATCTGCCACTATCAGAGACTGCCAAAATTTAAATAACTTTAAGAGCATTCTATACAAGCACGTGGTAAAAGAATTTTAGGTCATTTAGAATTTAGAAATTAAATTTATTAAAGGGTGTTAGTATAAGTAAATGAAATATTGAAAAAAATTATAATGAATAGTTATGCTAAATAATGATATTATTATTATTATTATTATATTATTATAATTATTTAAAAAACTTTTTTTTGTTAAAAACTAAATTATCAAAATATGTTGTAAAGAGGAAAAGTGAAACACACTGAATATGGACGTACAGGGTGTACATTGTACATATTAAGTGCCTCATTCGATTTCATTGCTTGATTTGTCACCTAGGAAAAAAATTACAAAATGATGCTTATGTATTTTTTTCTGAGGAATCCGAATTCGAAAAGAAAAACCAGGTGACTGCGAACGTTATCACCGAAAAACTGAAACATGATGAAAATTGACGCTCTGTATATTAATACGAAAAGATGTAATATTCCACTCATTATAAATTCGTATTACATACGTATTTTTCGTTCCCGGTTTAATCGAAAATTACCCCCATCTTTGTTGTTTTAAAAGTGCTTTACCCCGTATATTGAGCTGAGTTTAAAGAAAACATTTTTCCGAATCAGCAATTTATATTATCATTATCTTTCATATTTAATAAGATATTCGGGTTTAAATTTTAAAATGACTCCAATATGTCCTTTAAAACACGGTCATCTATGAAAACAAATAAAACCATTTAAATAATTTATTTATATCAGAACCTAAACTAATTCTGTATATTTTATTTACAACAAATTTTCGAAATCATTAATATTTTGTACAAACGGAGCCAAAGTCGATTGATCAAATTAAAAATTCAATAAGAAATAGAATCGACAACCCAATTATTTTAAGAAAATATAGAGGGAATTTGGTTAAACACCTTCGCCATTGTTTGAAGTAAAATGGCAATGTTGTGGAACATTTGTTGCAAATGAAATTAATGGAATTACGTTAATTTTTGAAATAAATAAATGTTTTCATTTGTTTTTAAAGACGCTCTTGTTTTAAAAGATATATTTGTGTTATTTTAAATTTAAACCCCAATAATTAATAATACATTATGAAAGTTAATGATAGTATATTATATATTTCTGAAAGTAATGTTCTTCAAATTGAGGTGAATATAAAGGGTGTATCATTTAAAATAATAGTGTTAATGTAGATTCCAGTTAAACCGGAAGGAAAAGAAAAATATTAATGTGATACGCATTTATAATCAGTGGAATATCATATGTTCATTTTAACATTAATATACAGGGTGTTAATTTTTCTATTTTTTTTGTTTGTGGCCAATTTTTTTTGGCGAATTTTTTTCCTAGGTGAACAATAAAGCAATGGAATCGAGTGAGGCACTTAAAATGAACACCCTGTACAAAGAGAGAAATATGGAATTTCGGTATTAACATGGGGATATTTACCTATGGTATTATAAAAATCGAATCGGTCGGACATAGCCTGACATTGTTTGCATTTTCAAAATGAAAACATCTACATATTATATGTGCATATAATGTAACCTGCTTCGGCTCATAGACACTAAAAGAAATTTCAGCAAACAAAAGAAAGGTGAAAATTAAAGTACAATAAAATAAATTAATACTATTCATCAATATATCATTCATTCGTTATACATCCCATTGCAAATGCGTATCCGTTGCATACTCAGCTTGATTTAATGTTATTGCTAGGCTTATAAATTTATTTTGACATTGTTTGCTTTGCATTTGTGGTTCCGGTTAAACAAATATTAAAATATTGGTTACGTTTATACTAATTTTAGGGGAATATATCACCATGTATACGCAATAATAAAAAATACACTAATGGCGGATATTTGTTTTAACCCTCTCGCTCCCGCCAGTCCTTTTAGTTTCATAAATGATAACGACATATTTTAATAATATATAGATGAGAAATGTTAAAGTAACAGACAATATTATTTTGTGAAAAGACATTTTATATAAAAAAAAACATTACAATGTACCGTATGACTATTTTAATTGTGACTGTACATAAGTGTAGTATAGTAAACCTGAATATTTATATTGAAATGCAACTCGTAAAAATAATATAGTTTTGAAAATACCTACATATATTATGGTAGGTTGGTGAAAAAAGTTCTTATAAACACAATATGTCCGAAAACCTTCTAAGGAAACTACGGTCACTCGAAGATGGTACCCAAAAATTGGTTTTAATTATTATTTCAGTAAGCCCTTGATATACCTATAGCTGAGACATGATACACAATTTATTATTAATGAGGGCTATTATTTTAAAATATTGCCGAAAATAATTAATTTCGATCTTAGGCATGAGGGACTAGAGAGGGCGTAGTTGTCTTTGTGGTGCTGCTCAATTTTCGACTAGTACTTATATACAAGATGATTCTAATAGATGGGGCTAAATCTTAACCGCATTTAGAGAGCAGAAAAAATAATAGACACAAATTATTGGACTACTACTGCTAGTGGGTATATAATTTTTTTTTTAGATATTCACTACAAAGAAAAAATCATATTTCCAATTACTCGGCATATATACCCTCTCTGGCAACCCAAGTAGTCGCCATTCTACATGTAATAATTATTTTTGGTCAGATGAACGCTGGTTTATTTCAATTTTACAGAAGATTCGTTATAAAAATAAATATCGTATAATAATGTGTGGTAGAAAGTAGAATGTATTTATAATTATTCTTTCAGTAAATACAGAGTTGGGAATTGGAAGAATCTTCTTAAAAGGTGGCATAAACGGCGTTTCAATATCAAAGAGAAAAGACGAAACCGGGGAAATTCTGAGAAGTGATCAAAGGCAATTTAAGTTCTTTTTTTGTGGTATATAACCTACGTTTACTGGCTTTGTACAGCAGACATATTCCAAACGGAAATTAAATTTCAAATGTAAATGAGGTCTCTTTCGCAAACTTTTTAGAATAAATTTTAGTCCATACCCATATCTGCCATAATATATCAAAATTTCAAATATTATTAGCTATTATGGTACAACGTTAACACTAAATTTGACGCCAAAGTGTGAAACAGGCCTATCCTTCCTGAAACGGTATTCAGTAAAAAAGAGAACTTGGCATGATACAAAAAAAAAAAGAAATATTTAAACTAGGTACCTACGCTTATGTTAACTCAGTATTATTTTAATATCCTAAGGCCCTTCGAAGGCAATTTCATATTTCATTACGTTCGGTATTTGCATCGGAAATCACAATTTACAGAGCCAGAGAGCCAATCTAAATATTCTGCAAAATAGAATTATAGGATCATCCAACTTCTCCTAATAAATAGAAAACGAATTCTTTAACATTCTCTAATTTCAACTAAATAGAGAAGAATGGGAAAAGTGGGCGTCATATAAGTAGGTGTTACAATTTTTGAAATACATATATTATATGTATATTGAATGATAATGTAAAAGATGTACCGAATTTCCGCATCATTTTCGATACAACGGTATTTGCGAATTAATTTCTTAAAAACTAACCAACAAAACTAGATACATGAAATTTTCATGAGTTATGAAAAGAACCTTCCTGTACACTTGTAATTCTTTGCAAAAAAACGACTATTAGTTGTTCAGTTATTAAAAAAAAGTTTTTGCTAATTGGTATTTTTATTATTATTAATAATATAATTAAAATAATTTCACATAAGATAACACTTGCACAACAAATAGCGATTCTATAAATAATTTACAGTTTTATCAAAAATTAGCGAAATATCACAAGAAATACATAGGTAATCGGAGTAGGACAAACTCAACCGTTTTCGCTTATTTATTTATTTTTTTCAAATATCTTGGACTTTTCGTTAAGATTTTTCTTACATTAATTCCTCAAATATCGAAACATATTGTTGTACAACAATTGAATTTATAAATTACTCCCTATACAATGATGCCACAAAATATTTTCTAATTTTTTTTTATGCACTGTGAAAATAAACATACCTATGTTTCTATCTACACCCAAAATTTCGTTCGAATATCTTAATAATTCATGTTTCAAGTTTTCACGTAATTATACGTAATTACTACCTAAATATTAATGTGTCCAGAGATCGAGTAAAAAACGGTATGTACAATTTTAGATATAATTAATGCGAAACTTGGTAAGTTTAAAAAATAAAATGTTAAAACTTTTATGGTACAGGATATTAACATACATATGTCCAAATAATAAAATTGTCTCGAAATGAACCATCTTGAAATAAGTAACTACAAGATTATACGGTTTTGCCCTCGATTGTGTCGGGTCTAAAAAATTTATTGTAAACTCGAGTCGGCCTCTAGTTGACCAAATTATTGTCCATTGCTAACGGACGAGTACCTATAATAATAATTTGATCTTTAACAAAACATTTTCGGCTGAAACATACAAACAAATAGTGATCTGTTTTAAATTTGTTAAATAAACTACTGTCCTTTGTTAACGGACTGAGTCTAGTTCATAATTTGATATTGTTAACCACAGCCATGATTATGAATGAATGAAATGAAAAAAGTACCTAATAAGTTATAGAATAGGATATTAAAACTACAGTCTTTCACACGTGACCTACTAAATAATTAAATTAATACTATTATTGTGGAACTCAAGATTTAGTTTAATCGGAAATGTAACTAACCTTCTTATTTACTTCTGATCCATGCTCGAATCAATACTATTTTGTGGGTGTGTAACTGAATATGTCCAATCTAAAGGTATAAAACAACAATTTGTTGAATGTTGCGAAAAACTTATTTTTGTCATCCTCAACCCAGTTCAATTATAAATTTGCAGTAAGCCTTGTATTTTTCAAACTAACTGACAATTTTGTAAAAAACGTTTTCTCGCAATCTGTGCACTTTTATGCATCTCAACCAAGATCTCAACAGTAAAGATAGTCACATTCAGATACATTTTAATCGTCTGACGGCCGTTATAAATTTATAATCCAGTATATAATCAGATTTTTTTTGTAATAACATGCAAATGGCCAATATTCGAAGCTAAATTTTACCACAGAGTTTAAATATACCTAAATACTGTCGGAGTCGGAGTCATGCCAAGCGTGGTAGAAAAATTTCCCTCTTGTACTTCCTGGGTAACCCCCGTGTATTACGAAAACAAGGAAACTTAAGAAACATAGCTTGTGTTTCATAAATGAAATTTGAGAATTCGTTTTCATATATTTTAACTATAGTCCACACTAGTTTCAATAGAATATCATAAATTAATAAGGGGTGATCGAAAAAAATGTCTCCTTTAGTTAACCATGGAAATTTAACAACTTGTCTTAGCTTTCGATAGCGCTAGCACATAGTAAAATTTGCAAAAATAACTTAATATTAAAACCAACAAAATATTCTCAAGATATTTCCCAAAACTAACATCATTGAACGAATGTAAAATTGAAATGATAAACAGCTCAAAAATTGATCAAATTAGTGACAGTTTAATCAATCGATACGATGCCTCGGTGAATACATGTTTTATTTCCATGACTATCTTCGACGGACTTCTGTTATATTAAAGTTTTTCTTATTATCCACGTTATACCTACTCATCCATATTTGACTTAATTAATTTTTATTTTTACAAACACTAATCAAACATATGTATGTTTATTATTGAAATAGCCCGACCATAACTATTGAACAGACAATCAAAACATCCGCCATTAGACACATATACATCAAGTATGTGTCGTCTGTTTTGTAATGAGGGTTAACGCGTTTGAATTCACCAAGAGAGGCGCTAGTGTACGGAAAGGTCAATGTCACTGAACGTTAATGTTTACTATGACTTTTTAACGCTAGTTTTTAGTAATTTTTATAAAAATTAGCTGAAAAACATTTAACAATGATGGCAGAAGAGGAAAGTAGTAATTTACTTGCCCAGTAGGGAAATTATTATATTCTTATTCGACCAGTGGCGCCAACTGGTGAGTATGAAAACGTTTTAGCCCTCATTTCTGGAAAAATTACTAAACTATATCACAACAACAAAACAAACCAATAGGCGCTATTCCCGCTATTTCTCCCCACACCTAGATCATTGACATGGAGGTCGTTTGTTTTATACATTCGTTGTTTAGTAAACAACAGGTGTCTGTTGTGTGCGGTGCGTATCGGTTTTATTCAATCCCAGTAAACATGTGCACAATTTAATAAATTTATATAATTATAACGATCAGTAATTGTAATAAAGTGTATACTTCGAATTGGGCTGTGTTTTTAATGCCCAATGATGTGTTTTAAACTAAACATTTTAATATAGGGTGATGTGTTTATGAGGGCAATCAGTAATTTCCCAACAACTGATTTTTGATGTTTTGATGTGATTGGCTGTCCTTATTGTGGACGTCATCCTGAATGTATAGAAGTAAAACCTAGATAGGAGACGATAAAATTGCAGAGGCGAGTACTAATAATAATTAATAACCATTAACAGTAGTAGGTCTAAAAAATGTAGCGTCTCACTTTTTATACCCTTATTTATTATCACAAATATTCGGTCATTAAAATTTCAGATAGAGTAATTATTGTAATATAACTTACTGGAAAAGTAGGTATTAGTAATTCTTATAGCTTACAGAGGACGGTGAAATTTTCTGAAATTTAGGTACGGAAACACTGTGAGGAACATTTTTTATTTATCCTTTTTTTTATAAAATGAAATTGAAATTCAAAAAAATTTATTTAAATGAATTTTATCTAACAATAGACATACAATACAATACAATTTTTTTACTACTTTATTTTATGTACGTATTTCTATAAAAAGAAAGAGAAAAAATGTATACTAACAATAAATAAACAAGTTGATTTATTTTTGTATACCTAGTATGTCTAGCATAAAAATGCTGACAAGAGTGAATATTAATATTTCCCTTATGGCGATGCGTTTTAAAAAAAATATTTTCTATATAGCTCACAAATAATAATTGCAAGCTAGCCGTGCGTGTATATGAAAACAAAAACTGACAGAATCGTATGGATATCACAAGCCATAATCTTTGTTTGAAAAGATCCAACAGAGGATGAATATATGAAAGTATGTTGGAACTCTTATCATGTCAGATTCAAATTTGCCCGTAACCCTTGGGCAACTTATTTGACATGACCTCAGACGCAAAATGTTCTAATGGAACCTCATCAGACAGTAGGTACATACACTGTACGTTATAATTTAACTTGCAGTAAACCTTTATGTGTATATTCGAGTATTTCAAGTATTAGAGGCGAATAATGTAAAAGATCGAAATCAATATTCAACTTATATTTGTGTAAACTAGTCTACGTTTTATCTTTAAACTAACTTAATATCATAAATTTACAATATCTATAAAATAATGTTGCAAATAAAATAACGTTCCTTACTGATATGTAATATTCAGTTAATAAATTTTGGAGGTACCGATGTACACTCTAAATTTACAATACGAGCAACAATAATTGTATTATTAAAAAATGCCATCTAGTTTTAAGCTCCATCATGATAAATTGTTTTTGAGTGGTAAAAGTAATATACCTAAATGCTCAATATGAAGCTTGTAGCCGAGATAATGAAATTTACAATCAATTTTCATGAAAAGTACATCCTGTTGGAATGAATTATGAATGTCATGTCCATATTATATCTCAAAACGAAGCTGTGTCAAATTTGACACCGCTTTTTTCTTAAAATAGTCCCTTAATTCTTACCGCAATTATTTTTGCAAAAACGATCAAAGGAAATAAACCCTTCAGAGGCAAAGCTTTTTTGAAAAAAAATAATATCTCTGCCACTACTGTAATGAATGATAAAATTCTAAAACCGTCCCGAGAAAACACATTAAGCTTCAAATTTTTGTCCACAGAAAATCATTCTTGAAATTTTTTGAAATTTTGCACGATTTTATTTCCTCTCTTGTAGCATTTTATTTCAATCGTATTGAAAACAGCGGACACAACGGTTTGCTTTCCAATGAAATGGTGTTCTAAAAGCTGGAAACGGAATTTAAATAAATGACCATCTGGACTATTTTTTTCAAGTAAAATAGTTATCCCTTTTGAATGTAAATGTTTACTATTAAAATTTGTATTATATATTTATCTAAAGTTCGTATTAACAAACTAAAAAACTTTTTCGAACCTATATCGTTCTGAACTGTAATCTATACGTAGAATGGATCAAAAAGAGAAAATAGAAAATAATTAATTGTTTCATAATCTTTTACGATGCCTATATCCTCAATAATTTTACTTCCGGAATAAATTTATCAAAAAGCAAACCCTGAAGTCGAGCTAACAATGTGATAAATGTATTCGTGATCCCTCAAGTCAAGACAGTGTTTCTCCCCTATTATGCCTAATCAACATGTTGACAATGGGCTTGTGCAAGTGCAAATGATTTGTTTAATCGATTACGCAGGATAGCGGTTTGATTTGCAGAACAAGGGGACGCTAGGTGTTCATTATTCAAATTACTCCAAAGATTGTACTCGTATTATACCATAAAAAGTTATTCTCCATCATGAATCGTTACAGGCAGTTTAAATTTTTTTATTTTATTTTATGATTTTGGTAAAGCACAAAAACAACATGTACAAATTTTAAATAAGGTAGTGTTCTAGTTTGTGCTATGCATCTGGTTACCATGACCAAAAAAACTAAAAAAGATTTGTCTTTTCCAAACTGATGTGATATTTTGAATGCTGCAACTCGGTTACGACGACGGCTACAAACTTTGGTTTTAGATAAAATATAAGGAGAAAAAACTTTTCCAAATCAAATTTGCAACTTCGACCCTTATTACAAATCTTCAGGAAACGGCAAACAAAACTCACAATTAGAGAAATTGTATTGTATCTGGTTAATACGCGAATAAAAAGGCATTATTTAACATAAAAAAAAATAGTAATCAAATAAGACTTTCTGATTTTAATCATGACTCCGTATGTTTTCATAGTTTTAAATAGAGAATTAAGTTCTGAGTTCCGCAATGTGTAATTGTATGTTTGTTTTTTATTTCTCTTTATTATTAGCGATATAATTTATACAAGTTTAAGAAAAAACTGAAATTATTTTTAGTTGATAAATGTTTTTATTCCTTATCTGAGTTTTTTGCTTAGATTAAGTAGTATTTATTGTTCTTTTGTCTTTTAGATTTTATTGTTTTTTGTTTTTACCTACTGACTATTGTTATACAAGTTGAATTGTCCTTAAACAAAATAAATGAATTTGAATTTGAATATATTATTAAATTCAGAAACTGCAGTAGGCTTATAAAAATTTAAAACATACGTTTCAAATGAGGCTGTGCATTTTCTTTATTGACTGTATTAGTTATATGATATGATGTACAACAATGATATTAAGTACAACGGCTTTAAATTAGTTATATTCCTCTATTTGTCTAGTGAATTAAAATTCATAATAATTCGAATTATTCTCAGATAAACTTAGGTTCGATTTTACACATTGTATTTAGTATTGAAGTCTTTGTTTAATAATAATCTAGAGAACTTTGAACGTCTAAACATTTTCCTATATTTTAATTTATTTTATTGGTACTTACACAAGTAAAATTACTATAGTAATGAAATGGGAGAATGTACTAAAAGAGGCATTTAAAGTTGTTTAGGTTATTAGATGAAAAATTCAATAGTCAATGTAATATGTAAGTTATTTGTAAATTTTAATCGAAGGCACCCATCAAAAGTTTATTAAAACAGAGGAATATAAGTAATTCAAAGGTATTATACTTAGTATGTTTCTGCAGAAGTAAATGTATACTTGAACTAAAATAAAAATAACAAAAATAAATAAAAATATGGATTATATGATGCAATATAATAAAAAATATACAATACAATAAAAGTAATTAAAATAGTGAAAAATATGATAAAGACTTGCATATGTATAAAAAATCTATCTACTAGGTTTAGAAGAATTCTCTAACAGAATAATAAGTCTTCGGAGAGGCCTTCAAAAGAACAATCTAACTTTTTTTTTAATGTATTGTAAGTTGGAATTTCCTTTAAATTTCTTGGTAACTTATATTCATATACATACGTATATGAAATTACAGGATTAATATTTTATCAATCACTCATATAGAAAGAAAAAAATAGCGCGTGATTGAGCAAAGTACCTACGAAATAAACCAGATCCCGTTTACACTGGCGACTCCGGCACATTGATGAAAGTATGAACTGTCAAACTAATCTAACAAAGCAAATTAGACAATCACGAACATGAGATATCAGTGTGACGAATAGTAGGGCTATGATGAGACTGAAAATTAATTAATATCCAGTAGAACAATGAAAAAAACAGAAGGAACTTTCAAGTTTGAAAATGTTTATAGAAAATGGAAGTGTATATTTAATTTGTGACTATTATCTAAGATATAGCAACAAAAAATAAGAATAAGATAAAAAAACTTAAACATAACCGTAATATCTGCTTCGTAGTTATGCATTTCTAAAAAAAAGAAATAATAATAAAATAATATTATTGGGTATTATTTTATTTTAGAAATAACCATAATATTGGTATCAACGAAAATATATTTTTTTAACTAATGATTTTAATTATTCAACTCCTGTATAGGGCAATTTTTTTAAGTTCTGAATTTTTAAGGACTTTTAAAGACATGGTGCAAAACGTATTGATAAGTATAAAATATGAATATTATGTGAAATTTTCTCAAGTTTTCTCTGATGCTGTCAAAATTTGTGTATCTTGCCATATATTGGGTGTAATGCAAACTTTTTTTTTTAATGGAGCACCTTGTATATTATAGATATATAGAGATTTTTCAAAGATATACACATATTAATATTTATCTCTATTAAAATTTCGAAGATATTTTTGTTTCGTGGCACACCACTCGATTTTTAAAATAAAGTATTAGACACAGATATTGTTTGTTATTATGGATAACGCTTCAAATGAATAAGTATTAATGAAATATAACAGCTGTCTATTTAAAGAAAAATGCATTTTATGTATAACGTGGCACACTGACTGATTTTTTAAATTCTAGAAGTCTTCTAACATTGTAATAAATACGGTAATAGTTTCGAAATTTTAAGAGATAAATATTAACGTGTATATTTTTGGAAAACTTTTTTTCAAGAGCTTTCATATGGTGTAAAAATATACAGAGTGTTCCGTTTAATAAAATATGTTTGCATTACATCCAGTATATGGTACTAGATACGCAAATCTTGACAGTACCAAAGAAAACTTGAGAAAATCGCACATAATACCCATATTTCACAGTTATCATTACAATTTGGCCTATGTCTTTAAAATTGATTTAAAATTCTGAATTTTAAAAAAATAACCCTGTACATGTATTTACATACATATAATACAATGGCAACGTTTTAATGTCGATACTAAAAGAGAACAGTTATATTTATGAATCCTTTTGATACCAGCATACATTTATTGTGATATCTAATCCAATAAGTTTTTTAAATACATATTTAATACGAAGGAACAATAGTATAACCATTTTCTTTACATTCCACATATTTCCTTCTTAAAATGCAATAAAGTGGCAGACGATTATTTATTTAGTTAACATAAACGTTACTCTAAAGGATAAATTTCAGGGTAAACGTTTTGTCCTGGTCTTGTAGCCCAAAGAGAGTCGTAATAGTTCAGTTTCAACAAAGTGTTCCTTGTCGCTCCGTAGTCTTGAAAAACGCAAGTCACAATCGTATTATAGCACCGTCGATTAGCCGTAACGAACGTGTAGTTTTGTTGAAAGTGACAGTTACAGTAATCCTCATATTATTTACCTCATCCTACCCAAGTAGTTGATCGGTTTAATACGGCAAAAACAATTTATTACTGTTGTCACTTTTACAAATACGATGGTGTAGCTGAAATTTCCTTAAAATAGTTTGCTAAGAAAAAGAAAAGACAGAATGTATCAGAACATTTTTTAACATAGTCGAGCAAAATGCCATTTTACTGATGTTGCAAAACCCCTCTATGAAATTATGATTTATGACCCGATTTCACTGCGCTAATATTAGCTTTGATTAAGTTCGTGGAAATCTAAAACTTTACGTGTATCATATGGGAGATCAAAAAATAACTCAATTGAATACGAGATTGAATATTGTGAAATTGGTGCACCAGAGAGGGTGTTCTCATGAAGGCCTAAAACATCCTTACGTCGAATCGAAAAATGGTTCAAATAAAAATTGTTCATGATACTCTATATTTAACAGTAATCGACTGCACTAGAAGGTCCTGGACAGTATATAACAGACCGTATTACTATGTTATGACGTTGAAGCCCATGATGACAATATAAAAAAGTTTCCTAAACTTTAACTACACCATCAAACTTACACATGCCGCAAACATAATTTTAGTCCTTTGATGTTGGAGTTCTTTATAGGTGTCACAAGCAGGAATTCATCAAAGGCTTTGTTTTAGAGTTCTCTTTAGGACTACTATACACATATAAAATACATGTCCTTAACATTTCGACAGTTTATATGATTTTATTCTTAATAAGGTCTTTTTCAACCAAACTTGCTTTAAATAACAGTCTCTCTGTCTCACTCGCTGATTTTAGGTACCTACGTCTTGTTAGAATTTAAGGAATATAGACAATCAGATATAGTACCTGAGTTGTCATCACATTATTATGAATACTTTAAAATTGCGTCAATGTACGAGATATTTTGTGATTTAAAATTAAAGAAAAAAAAAACATATTTTATAAATTTTGGTTGACTTAATTCGATTGATCCAATATTAGTATGCCAACAAACACCTACTCTTTTTTAACCCACCCCATCCTTTAATTCAACGCTCCTGCTGAAGTAGAGAAACGACGTAGCAGATAAATTCCACTGTGCGACAATTGGAGTGTTACAGCTATGAACTTGGTGCGTGCTTTAATTTTCTTTGGCGGCTATAAATTTACATACAGATTAATTCTCTATTATGGAGCATCGTGTCTCGCTCGGGGCGTTCAACAACATTCCCGCAACATCCCCACAACTTTCACCAGTAACTTACCCCACCGGTATGCTGTATTACTAATTAACATTCAAGTTATGTCGCTTTGTGTATTACCAGAAAGTCAGTGAATTGGTCTTTCCAATTCGAATTTTAGGGCCACCGAATTATATTAGGCATTTGCTCGTCTGTGTTCATGATTGCATATGGAATATCTGAGATACATAATACTGGGATAAATATTGTAAGTAACTGAATATGTTTAAAAATTTCACCACGTCGATTTTGCCACGCAGTGAGGAAACTTTGATATTCAAATTCTCAGCGTTTTTTTTTTTCTCATATATTTAACCGCATCAAAACAATGTCACGTGAAAACCACGTAGACGCTATAGTATAGCAATATCCGGGCAAAATAAATATGTTCAGAAAATGAATTTCACTATTATACTGTTTAATAAGAAGCACTGTTTTATGAAATTTCCTAAGCGTGTCACCAGCCTTGAAATATTTTCCCTCGGTCAGTGTTACTTGTACAAATATTATATTTGTAAAGAACAAATGGGCACACTAACCAAATATGATATAATAGAACATAAATACCTACTTGTAGTAAATAATTATTACTAAAATGTATAATATATTATGATACATTTTCGTTGATTTCGCAAAACGGTAAAAGGTAAAGTAAATTTCTTGACAAATATTTGCCTTTGTTCCCTATAATCTTCCCTTCCTCTTTAATCTCTTCAAATAAAGGAGTTACCTACCATATTGTTTCAGTTACAATAGGATAGACAGTTTATATATACAATTCATTTTACCAAGATATATACGATTAAAACCCGTTAAATATAAATACATTATTATTCTCTGCTAGAGAACAATACTAATAAATAATTACTTGATATAAAATTGTCTAATTAAACCTGGGGTTTCCTTTAATACAAGTGTTAGTTTTATTACAATTGAATTGAAAACGGAATGTAAAGCATCGCTCAAGCTCCCCCGGGCCTTCAGTTTATTAGCCATCCCTCGGAATGTAAGATACAACGCGAAACAATAAAAACAAATAGAAATCGCGGGACGCAAAAAATCCTCATCGAGACATCCGAATCATTTTGAAATAATTAACAACATTTTTCAAGACGACTGAACGTATAGTGGTTATCTACAAGCAATAAAACAATTCGATTCCCTCGTCTTTTATGTTAAAAATATTTTGATTATATTTCTAATTGTGTAGGTACGAATCCAGAAGCAACGTGAGGGAAGAGAATGAACACTTCCGAAACAAATGGAAATAGAAGTGTGCAATGTATATGAATATGGTAATTTTGTTGATATTTCGTATATACATGAATACATACACTGGCACTCAAAATGAATGCACCCCTAAAAATATGGGATATATTTTAATGGCCATACCTTCGTCATTATTGGGTCGATTTCATCAAACTTCTCGGATAGTTGTGACTATAAAACCCATAACGTGCCAGGAACATCACACAAGTGATCAATGGGATTAAGGTCTGAACTGTGTGCTGGTCAGTCGAGAACCTCTATTGCAACCGCATTTCAAATGCCTGCACTTTGCGAACAGCGCAGGATCTAAAGTTGTGGTCTATTAATAAAAAATTTGCGGCAATATAAGGGGCGATCGGGGATGGGGCTATACAGGGTGGGGCAATAGTGCGTTGGACTTAGATATCTCGAGTTCTACGATAGCTAGAAATTAATATATATATATATATATATATATATATATATATATATATATATATATATATATATATATATATATATATATATATATATATATATATATATTTATATATATATTGTTGTTTTTCAGGTTTTCGCGGGTGGTGAATGTTAAATTCGTTTTCCGGGTATACTCCCGCGTAGGTGATAGGCCCCGAGAGGGACCGTGGTTGTCTGAACGACGTTTCGGCAGAATCTCATCTGCCATCTTCAGGTTCTAACAGATAACTGCTTACTGCGGCTTCTGGTTACTCGAACTTTCAGTTCGAGTAACCATGTATGTATATATATATATATATATATATATATATATATATATATATATATATATATATATATATATATATATATATATATATATATACATACATACAAGTAAACTAGATAAAAAATTCTATGACCGGAAATTATTTTCGAATATACAGGGTGAGCCAAGACGAAATTACAGGATCAAGTGCCTTTTTTTAAAATGGAATGTATATCAGTAAATTTTTTGAGGCCTCTTTCTAGACTCTATTCATTGCTATATTATTATTGATTATCTTCCAACCACTTGGATGTAATGATTTTTTTGTTGTTGAAATAATACCAACTGCAGATGCATATTGAGAAAATCACCAGTCACAATTATGGGTTTTAAGAAAAACTTATGTGAATACTAGTTACGAGACATCTAGTTAATGTTTTTGAATCATTTTTACTTCCTAAAAATGTACAGGGTGACCAAAAATTATTTTTTTACTTAAGAACATTTAAATTGAATTTTCTCAATTTTTTCAAATGGAACACTCTGTATATTTTTCAACGATGTGATGTAGAAATGAAAAACGAACATTTTTTGTAAGTACTTCCTTATGGCTGATTGCAACCATTTTCGTTTTATTGAGTAATAAGTACAAAATTCAAGAATAAACAAAAAAAATAGAGGTTTCTTCAAATAATTCATTAGAAAAAATTATAATAGGTGCTCCACATGTTGCCCATTTTGATTGACACGCGATCTATGCGCTTTTGAAATGAGGCCATTTAGTGGAACCATTTCTTCCTATCGAATGAAGTGGGTAAATAGTATTTAACTGGTCCCTTACTGTAATAGTTTTTTTGTAATTTTTTTTGCTCTTTCGTTATTCGACAAGCAAGAAATCCTCAGTTTGGTATAAATTGTCTTATACAGACGAACATTTATCGCACTTATCGGTCGTCAGTTATCATTTGTATTAAATTTAAAATATTTCGGGTTTTACAAAACGAATTTTAATAAAGCGGAACTTGTAGACATGACTTTTGTTTTGGGCGAGTCGAATAGAAATTGTTTGCTTGCCAATAGAATTTATAAACAAAAGTATCCTGACAGAAGGATTCCTAATGTTAGCAGCTTCCAAAACTTTCTCGATAGATTTGTGGAAACTGGAAATGTCGAATATAAAAAAAATGAAAGAATAAAGCGTATTGTGAACGAAGAAAATGAGTTTTCTGTGGTGCTGGCAACGGTTGAGAATTCCCATATTAGTCAGAGAAAAGTGAGCTCATTAGTAGGAATAAGTAGACGGTATATTGGTCGAATGTTAAAAACAAATAAGTTTCATGCATATAATATTCAAATGTACCAAGAACTATCTGATAACGATTTTAAAAGGCGTCTACAGTTTTGTAATTGGGCCAGAGATAAAATGCAAGATGTCACCGTCTTCAGTAATGTTTTACTGATGAGGCAATTTTTCATAAAAATGGATTTGTTAATAGGCACAATTTTCATTATTATGTTTCGGAAAATCCTCACTTTTTTAGGAAAGTTGATAACCAGCACAGATGGTCTATAAATGTTTGTGGAGGAATTATTGGAGAACATGTAATAGGGCCACATTTCATTGATAATACATTGACTGGAACTATTTATCTTCATTTTCTGGAAAATCATCTGCCACAATTATTGGTGAATCATCCTGAAAGGAATCGAAATAGGATGTGGTTTCAACAAGATAGGTCTCTACCACATTATGCAGTTAGAGACCACTTAAATAATACCTACCCAACTCAAATTAATTGGAAGATATGCTCCCATTAAATGGCCTGCTAGATTACCAGATCTTACAAAAATAGATTTCTTTTTATGGGGATACGTGAAGGAAATTGTTCATAAAGACACACCAACAACAGTACAAAATATGAAGGAAAGGATAATAACTGCTTTTAGATCTATCACACCGGCAATTTTAGGAGCAGTAGAAACTTCATTTCAAAGACACATAGAGACGTGTGTCAAAGTGGGAAACATGTGGAGCACTTATTATATTTTTTTCTAATGAATTATTTGAAGAAACCTCTATTTTACTTCCACACCCCTCAAAGTGAAAAAAATTTGAAAGTTTTTATTGCATTTCTGGACGATTCTCGACGAATTATGACGATACACAAATTTCAGACAGAAACATTTTTAGGAAGTAAAAATGATTCAAAAACATTAATTAGATGTCTCGTAACTAGTATTCACAAAGTTTTTCTTAAAATCCATATTTGTGACTGGTGATTTTTTCAATATGCATCTGCAGATGGCATTATTTCAACAAAATAATTCATTACATCCAAGTGGTTGGGAGATAGTCAATAACAATATAGGAATGAATAGAGTCTAGAAAGGGGCTTCAAAAATGTACCGATATACGAGCATTCCATTAAAAAAAAGGCACTTTATCCTGTAATTTCGTCTTGGCAGTATATTCGAAAATAATTTCCGGTTATAGACTTTTTTTATATAGTTGTCTTTTTTTTTTTTTAATTTCTGGTAATCGTAGAACTCGAGATATCGAAGTCCGACGCACTATTGCCCCACCCTGTATAATGTAGACAAATCTTCGACTCGTCCGGAAACATAACACGTTTTCAATTATTCGAATTTTTATTGGTATGATTTATGTTTTATAGTTACATCAGTGGAATGTTAAAGGGAAAATTAAATCGGCTCAATAATAACGAAGTTTTGACCACTGAAATATACCTCGTGTATTCAATGGTGTGTTAATTTTGTGTGGGTAGTGTATCATATAACATTGACGTATCGTGGAACACTACGTCAGTGTTATCTTCACATCAAAGGTTCCAACCCACCCCAGGAGTGTATCATGTACACCTATGAATTATAATGTGTTTTGAAAATGTTAAACGGAAAGCGCAACATGCTAAATCAAATTTGAGAATACTATGTTTAAAAAAAACGCGATGAAAATATTAAAACAGATAAATTTGTTAAGTTAGTTTTTATTGCTCTGGTTTTAGTTACTAATTTTATCGGTTAAGATAATTTACGGTAAATTTATCGTACTATGTATGACGAAATAGCAATGTAAAAAGGATCGGTCGTTTTACTGCCTCTCGAAGATCCTTTATAATGATTTACAATACGTACAATCAAATAAAATGTTTGTACATATATAAATACTTCAAAAGCGTACAAATAAATTTAGATTTATGTAAAAATATAACTCACTTAATATTTCGATGGTGTGTATGAGATCCCCTTGGGTTCCATCCCCTATTTGACAAGTATAGTCTCCCTGATCTGCATGCCGGATATCCTTCAATTGCAAATTGTACCCGATCAAGGATATCCTGGGGTCCATGCTGATTATTTGTTGGCCTGCGCTTAACAACGTTGTGCCCCTTTTCCATACGATCACAAATGGTCCTGAAAGAATATAATGTCATCACTGAAACATCTAAATTATATAGTTCCTAAGTGTATTAATGATATAATTATTCCGCTTTTTATAATCATTTCTCAAGTAAATCACAATTTTTTGCATATTAGTAACTTTTTTTGATAGTTTAATTTTATTTGCTCGTATGTGAAATATGTAAAACGAATTAATTATACGAACAATACCAATTTATACATACAATTTTTAATACTTATAAGTAAATATAAATACAACAAAAAACGAATCAGCAAATATGGCTCTTTGTTTAGGAGATATAGGCTGTGGAAATTATATGGATCAGCCATTTTGTTTCTCGAAAACACATTAAACAATTAAGAGAAAATATATTGGAAAAGGTTTTTCAAATTATTAATGATGTCATTTTTCATTTAGGAAATATCCGCGTCTTGTATTATGTAAGACAGATTTTTATAGAATTTTTTGAATACATGTGTATTGTACATCTAGACCTCAAGAGACACATCCGTATTTGAGACATATCTAATATAATTTTATATAAACCCCACATTAAATTACTGAAATACTATTATGTTAATTAATTATTCGTAATATTATTGGATTTAAAACGGTTCTAACCGTATTTTATTTTCATCTAATTTTGCATAATATACGCTGATATTTTGTAACGATGTACATACATTCTGATGAGACAAACAAAATTCCTATTGTTCTATACTAATTCATACAGTATAGAAATGAAATTAAAAATAAGCACACCCGAGCAAAATATTTATTTTTAATTAAAATTAATGAAATCCAAAAATCCTATTTTTAATTTCAAGAGTTAATATTTATTTAATCTCAACTCGCAGTGAGTGCTTGTTTTACATACTATTGTGTAAATTTTTAATTGGAAATTTTAAGCGTTTTATGTCTAGCTTTACCTAACCTAACGCTTGGAAAAGTATTATTTACTTTTTTTTTATATACACATATGTATACGATGTCAGTAGTCACAAATGCAAACTTTTGTACACTAATAGATAAAGGGAGATCGAAAAAATGTCAACTTTAGTTAGTCATGGAAATTCAGCGGCATGTTTTAGTTTTTGATAGAGCTAGAGCGCGTTGTTGCCAATAAACAAAAATCCCAGTAAAATTCACAAAAATAAAACTATTGAACACAATAAAACCAACAATTTAACATACAATGAACAAATAAATGTAAAAATTAAATGAATCAAATTAGTGACAGTTCAATCCACCAAAGGTGATGCCCTGGTAAATCAATACAGCCATACGATTTATTTCCATGGCTCTCCTCGAGGATAATTTTCTAAACGTCTTAACTAGAATTATATTTGGATAAACCTGTTGATTTCCATGATAAACATACGGATCCAAACGTCATTTGTTCATGGGCACTATACCATTCCTAAAAAAATGTTATATTCCTTATTCTGATTTTAATAATTTTCTTTAATTTGGGGAATAAGAACAAAGAAGTGTGCATTAAAAAATGTGTTGCATTTAAGAGTTAAAGTGAGATCAAAAGAAAGGAAAAAAGTTAAGTGTAGTAGTCTTGGACTAAACCTCGTCTAATAGAGTAATTTTTTTTTTTTGAATATCCGATGCCGGACAGTCCTCCCGTGGCCTCCGACGCCCACGGGAGTCGCGCCGGCGCATTAACTACAGCCACTCCCCACATCCCGCAGGGTTAGTGACTGTAGATACCAAAGTCGTGTGCCCTAAGCAGACGGAGAGAACCCAGAATGACCGCCTTCTGCATTTGGCCTGCCAGCCACTCGGCTGAATTTTAGCAGACCGGTATGATCTTCAGTTCCGAGAGCAGCGTAGGCTTTATCCCTCTGAATATACCGATTATTAGGACGACCATTTTTACCGAGTAGCCTGGGTACAACACTTGGAGCTCGTACCGGAAATCGCGATATTTGGTCCGTTTCTCCTCCTTCTTCAAGGTGATGTTTTTCTCCGCAGGTGCCGAGAACTCGATGACATACATCACCTTGAGCGATTCTAGCGCCTAACGGCAGATCCTACAGTTGATATTAGTTGAGGTTTTACACGCTACACGCGGCTACGGTAGATCAAGGTATTGATAACACCAGCCTGGCATGCCCCGATTTAAGCCCGGCTGACCTTAGAAAAGGGAATGTCAGCCTGGTCGATAAATCCAGTGTTTCTATGTTCTTATAGAAGACACCATACTGGGGTTTATCGACGAGCTGCCGAAACAATTTATCCTGTTCAGCAGTTCTGATTCGGGCTTACAGGCGATTTGGCTGAAAATCAGTGACTGACTCTACATCAGCACCTCGCCTGATGTCAAATGTGAGACCGAGTTCATCTACGGCTCTTTTTGCTGCCTTGAACAGTCCTGCTCCCACTCCTACAGTTTTGTGATGTTTTACAAACTGTAAGAGGGGATCTGAGCTCCTGAATATGCTACAAGCCATACTCAGCTTTTTCTGTTCTGTGATGCTCAGTCAGTACATAAGGAATCACCTTGGAATACTCCTCTCCTGAATGTCACATGCTCTGTCGTGACTAGCTGTGCACCAGATGTTATAGTGAAGTGAGTCCTCCAGATCGGTAGCAGCTGTTTAATGCATCTCACTAGTGGTGCTGGTACCGCAAGACATTCGAGCAAGTGTAGCAGTAGCTCAGTAGCTCGTGAAATTTTTTATCAAATGCCTCACGGTAATCGGTCCAGGCGATTAATAGATTCCGGTTGTATTGTACAGAATCCTGTGTAATACAGCGGTCTATCAGCAGGCTGTCCTTACAACCTGCCATGCCCTTCTTAGCACCACGCTGTTGGTGTATCTGCTAGAAGACCGAATAAATAGACCTCAGTGTCCTGGAATACAAAATACGAGTAAATATCTTGTAGCAGGAGTTGAAGCAAGTGATCGGCCTATAATTCTTCAGGTCGGGGACATCCCCCTTTTTGGGGAGCAGCACAGTACGTCCCTCGACAAACAAACCAGTCCGAAATTTGTTGCCCCTTGTTTAACAATGTGTGGTGTGAAAAACTCGCGCCAGACGGCGGTGAATGGAAAGAAATTTCTACCACCACCAGTTGTTTATGCCGTCTGGGCCTGAGGCAGCGAAGTTCTTAGTACCAACAAGACCTTGTTGCACTTCTTCCGTGCTGATTGTCGGACACAGTTCTTCTGCACCTTTCAAGATGTCTACGGCAAAAGGCCTCGAAGTATGTGATTGAGTGTCGCAATTATTCTTCGTCAGTGAGGTGCTCGTTAGGAAAGTGATTATTGGTATTAAAAAATACCACACACACATACTTTAAAAGCCATTTTCTATTAACTTCCACCGTTTTGGATATTATTGTTTGGTGTAAATTGGTAAATATTTTTGTGAAATCCTAGTTTTTTTAAGCTTGGACTTGCTGGTTCATCTTGTAATAAAATAATAAGCTTCTCTAATTCGATAACCAGTATATCCCGTCAAACTGGTTTCTGGAAAACTACTCTCCTAATTCATTTATCTTTTTTAAATTCGACTGCTTCTATAAAAACAAGCATAGTTGTAGCTGGTTCTAGAAAACTCATTTCGGTGTTTTATTTTTTATATTAATATTATAAAATGCACGTTTAAAAAATTCAATCATTAATTTTTATTTTTTTTTTGTATTGTATACGACCCCGAGTTTTGAACCGTTGGATGTAACAACACTAAGTCTCGGGTATCACATTATTAGAGTTGTAAATACAAAGTAATTAATAATTAGCTTGCAGCTTTAACTTTGTTGTGCAAAATTTTGGTGACTGGTATATATATATTCTGATTATTCTTTGACCTAGCGACGCCGTATTTTATTTTCCCTAAGGCTTTCATAAAAATAATTGTAGCTTGAAAAATTACTACGACGGGTTACAAATGAGACCGTTCTAAATATCATGAAAAGACACTGCAGCAAGTAATTTTACCTGTTTGCCACTTGCTAACTGCTCCTAGTGTTGGGTTGGGATATGCTCAAAATAAATGCGTGTACACAGTTTGGACTTTTTTCAGTGAGGATAATAAAGTGTCATTATCATTTTCATTAAAGCTTTATCTCATTTTTTTCATACAAATTTTTTGTTACAAATTTAAGAGTTAAGCCGTTCTTGTCGTAACTAATTCCTACGGAAGAACGGCTTATGGCCATATGTGTGATTTAAAGTAATTTATTTTCACGTATAAATAGATAATAATTACTTCTTTTTGTCGTCAGGCACCTCTTATAAGTTCGCCATCACTATATCACAATCTCTCATATGTAATGGCGTTCACATTAGCAGTTGTCATGTTTGTTTATGACATATTCTACAGCACGTTCACTAATATTTTTATTTACTCTCTCATCATTACCATCTACATAATTGTTAACTCGTTAGGAGAGTAATCTCCACCATTACTGAACCACCACCCTATTGCAAAATGTCCTTTGGTTCTCGTATGTATTGGGGAATTCGTCGTAAAAAAATCTGTAGGTATAGTACCTAATAATAAGGGAGTGTAGCGACCTTCTTTTCAATTTCAGATCTTCGAGTTTTTGTGGGGTTATAGGTCGAATGGGAAAATCAACAACACTTATTGACTTTAATGCCGACGTTTCGAAAAATTTATTTTTTCATTTTCAAGGCTCAATTCATAATGTTGTTTCTAAGATACAAGAGTGTGTTACGAAACACGATCCCAATATTATTATAAAATAAATCTTATAATAAATTAAAATGTCTTTTTAACAAAAGTTAAAACTTATGAAATAAGTAAGACAATACACATACACGTTAAAATAGTTACTATAGTACATTACTATAGTAACTATTTTTTATTAATGTAAATTATATCGTAATTAAACAAAGCCAGCCGAGGCATAAAAATAACACATTTATTTCATTTTCTGGTGAAAAGTGTGAACAGTATCGTAAGATGGAATGAAATGGAGCCACTAAAGAAACAACTAAAGTCCTCAAATTGAATTGAAATGTCGAAACCAGTTTGCTTCTGTGCAATCGTTATAGTAAACAATATATTTTATTGGAATAAAAATTTCGTCTTAAAAATGTGTGATTTAGAATTTAAATAAATACAAAAAAATGATGGGACATGGCGTCCTGAATTAAAAATGCGCCGATTAAACCCAACATGTTCTTTAAAAAATTATAGAACATTAAAAATGAAAATTTTATTTCCATTTTCAAATAAATTACGGAAACTACTGATTTCGTTAAGTTGATATGGCTTTATTTGTTAGGTCTACAAGCACGATGGTGTTATTTTGTTTTGCTCTTTCGAAAGTGCGCTTATGCTATTTATCTGTTTTTTAAAATGGCACATGCTTACTTAACATTTAACACACACCAATTTGATTGTGTTCTCTAATAATTCTGCATAAGACTTTGTGATTAAGAATTCCATAAAGTGATGGGCAAAAAAGTTACGAGTCAAAATTTATTCAAAAATAAAAACAAATGCCTGTAACTTTTTAAGAGAGCACTGTTTATTAGGGCATATTGGTTTTAATCGCCTCAGTGTGACCTCAGGCAGTTTTAAAGAATATCCAATTAAAGTACAACGTTAATCAAATAGGTATATCCAGTTAACTATGAACACTAATTATTGTTACTGTTATATCATAAATAAAGCATGCATTTCGACAAAGATTTAATGTTATGTTCTCTATAATAATGCAGAAGGATTTACCCTTAGAATCTCGAATAATTTGTAAACGATCAAACTGTCGTTACGAAAACAATTTTTTATCTTTCAGTTCCGCCGATAAAGCAAGGAAAGCCCACAAGGGAGATCTAGATGGCTCTGTTAACTATGATTTATTTTTGACGTAGATATTAAGGGCACAATAATTGCGTTTGCAACGTACATAGAATATAGAACGTAGAGATACATTGATCAAATAACCTTTGTACCTATTTGTACGTATTTGTAAATCATTTATCATGTATGCCAACCGACATTTACTCCTCATGTGTGTTTAACAAATCCACTCTACCAGCCCATCATTGTAATCGCTGTGAATACAATTCGACGAATAAATAACCTCAAAATCACAGCACACCACCCCTGTCGACGATTATGTTACGAATTATAAACGGACAATGCCACTTTTTCCCGGTTTCAGATGTGACCGACTGAATTATCTCCCCTTAAATATTGATATTTCCTTTTGCTCAACCATAGTAGAAGAAACCCATTATCAAATATCAAATTATTCATAATTATTTATACGATATGATTTACTTAACAAAAAACGAAAGAAAAATAATGCAACCATATACATAGTCTATAAAATTTAAGATAATCAAGGATATACATATAATCTCTGAAGTATAGTTGAAGCCGTGGAAAAACTTAAATAATGTATGTCTGTCTGTCTGGCGATAAAAATGGTGAATATATCAATAATAAAAACAACATTGTAATATGTATCGTTGGAAAATTTATGTAATAATTCTTTGGACTGGACATTTTAATTAATTAACTCTTTAAACATCATGCCATTTTCTGTCAAATGAAATCCACGTATTGCGGAGCAGCTTTTTTATTTTCTTCCAGCTTTCACATTTAACGTTAATAACACACGGGTTTAGCCCTTGAAGTTGTATTATTTTATCTTAATAACATTAAAGTTAATGCCGAGTTATATTTTGAAAACGTAGTCTCTTATTTGAAAAATCTCATGTGAAATGTTCATACCCAAATAACATCAACAAATAAAATATTGAGCTACTGTGTTACAAATTGACTGATTACAGTTAAAAAGGATTGAGAAGTATAGTTCTTTAACTATCCATATTTTTTGTACAAACTGTAATGATCATACATAATGAGCAAAGTACTAATGAATTCCATACCCCATTGTCAAAACTTATTAACTTATTTGCTGATTTAAATTCATTAAGCTGCAATCCATTATGACCAAATTTCTTCATGAACCACATTAACTTTCGGTAAAATTATGTCTATAAAAAAATGTACCAACATATTTTCAGAAACATATAAATTATTCGAGTTCATTTTCAGTGTGATAAGTTAAAAAAACTAGGAATATTTGCTGATGGAAAATAATAATTTTCTGGTCGTCCCCTATTTGGTAAGTTTCTCTACATTTTTAACACCATGAAACTTTTATTTGTCGAATCGAAAACTCTTCCAGGCTGTGCTGGCAAAGTTTCCTAGAACTTTTACCCGTACTATTACAATTTCATTTGATTATTTGTGCTAGTCTATAGATAAGGGGAGCTGAACAGTCCGAACATGTATTTTGGTCAATAATTTGCTGACCAACAACAATAATTATGTATAGCTGAGTTGAGACTTCCCAGTGAATTGATAGCGGTCGCATTCGATCAATAAGGGATGATTTAATGCGGCTGGATTTGCATAATATTCATCTGCGTATGGCCCGTCCTTTATCTTCTATTTAATATTCATATTTTATTATATTCTCATTCTGTTTGTTTATTACTGGTTGTCACTATATGTGGTATATTTATTTCACGTCATCCAATGCACGCGTATAATATTCACTTCATTTTGTTGTCTTGTGTGATTTTCACAATGATGATATTACGATAAAGTCTCGAATGTCACCTTGCCATATCATGGGTGTTTACTACGGGAGATGCTGCCTTGCCGTCCTAAAAGGCAGTATCTCCGAAACCGTCAATGTTGAGAAACGAAATTTTAAATATCACTTCTCTACAAATACATATTTTAATAGATAGGCCGGAAAAAAAGCGCACAAATATAAAATTCATGCTGAGAACCCTACGAGAAATACACATGCAGCAATCGAGAACAGATATGTTTTTTTTATTTAATATTGATCGTCTGTGCGATTCATCCTTCTTATCTATTTTTTCTTGATCAACAATTTAAGTGCAATATATTTTAATTTAATTCAAGATTCAATAATTACTTTTTAGATGTTCAATGTAATTTATTAGGATTTGGCCTTTAGTATGTACATCCCCAGGTCAAATATAAAATAAAATGATAAATAATAATGCTTTAGTTTCTATTTTCACCAATTAATATTTTTATGAATTTTGGCACAAAATATCAACAATTTAGATTTCCTAAATACTCATATTAAATTTTTTGTCGATTTTTCTTTCCTCATTTCTTTATTTGATATGATACTTTTTAGTGTTAGTTCAGTAACTTTAAACAAATTTACTAACACACCTCAATTTAGGAGATTTATAAGTTACGAAGAGTTAGATAATTTTGAAACATATCGCACTGCTGAATCTTTGCGTATCGGTGGCAAGAATGTACCAATAAATTTGTTCTTTTAGAGTCCAATCGTACTATTAGGCTTGCAAACCCCCACGAATATAGCGGATCGCTGTAGACAATTTGAAATGATGTGAGAACATTGATCTTCTCAAGAAATCATAAGTCGCCGAGTAAATGAGATTTAAAAGAAATAATCATTAATTTGCTGCGCTTAATTATTCATTCTGTTTCAATAAAATTCCTTAACTTGGTGTTAATTTTATTTATTTAATTTTTTTTTTTTTTGAAAAGTGGTTATATTTCTAATGTCATAATTATCGAATATCGATGAGACCGTTTATGTTGGTGTTGCTTCTCGCATTTGCCCGTATCGAGAGATTAACATCAAAGCAATATTGTTAAATTTGGAGCCATGATTTTTTTACATCTATAACATGTACCACTGAAGACTTACACGCTCGTAATATTTCTATAGAAACAAAACCGTTTTATACAGTAAAAACCGCAATAAAAAAAGCAATTTCCTTAAGTTGAATACTGGAGCATATTTATGCCCAGCTATTATAAAACATGAACGAATAAGTGGAGAGAAAAAAAGGGCGCAAAGCATATCCAAATGACATCAGATGATCTGACGGCCTGCGGCTGTAATGCACATTTATATGATTCGCCTCGGCATCCTGATTTATTACACAGTTGATACAGAGGAACAAATTGTTCGATTCGCCGCTAATATGATTGATTAAGGCATCTTTTGTTCCTGAACGCACGCGAGTTAAAAGTTAGCCATGATTTATGATACTTTTTGCAACGTTCATTTGTCATTTTAAACCCGACCAAGCCCAAACCGCTCGTGTGTTACATGGCAAAACTCTCTTTTTAAATAAATTTAAATGCATGGCAATTATTGCGTTATCTCTGCGGGTTCCGACGATGTTGGAAGTATTTTAATAATTCCGCTCCTAGCTACACCTACCTATTTTCTATCTAAACGTAAACGCCTAGATACGATAATTTATCTTTCCTATGTAGCCATTGATTATGATGTCAATCGAATAAATAAGTGTTTATGTATAAAATGGACTTCTTATTAACCGCCAAAATGAAATAATTTAACTTTTATGCATTTTCCAGATAATTACGCCCACAGTCCATGGTTGTTACAGTTGTAAGAATATTATAAACCATATTTACAAATAACAGATTTCAATAAAAAAAAATAATTTAACGCATTTAAAATGTTTAACTTCTACTATTCGACCTTTATAATAACTTTTCAGGGGTTAAACCTACGAGGTGAATGAAATTCTGGAATATAATTTTATTTAAACGGTAGTGAACATTATAAAACCTCTCCAGCTTTAGCTGTCGAGCGGTTTATTTTAAAAAGGCAAATTCGTTTTATTTGCTGATCCCTTTAATGTTGCCCTCGTTCATTACGACAGAAAGGTAAGTCCACACAGAAAACACAGCCCGCTCTCGTATCCACGTATCCGCGAATTGCGAATCCACAAACTAGATCGACTGTTTGCATTGATCACCCTTTGGGACACCATTAAAGTGGATTAATCAAAGCGATGGGTTCCCGCCGCATTTCCGAATCAAATCCGATTATGTGCTGCGTCTGTTGCCCCGAGCCCGGCTCTGCACGGGTCCGGCCTCAATTGTCAAGTTAATTGCGAGGGTAATGAGCCGTTGTCGTTTTAATGAAACGCTTTCCGATACGACTACACTCCATCCCCGCACAAGGTTGCCGGTTGTGACTGTTCCATGCCGTGTTCGTTACTAAGAGGTCGTCGATTCTTCCCTTAAAAGGAACATCATTCATTGAGTATTTTTTTTAATGAAGGAATCTATTCGACATTCAGATACCTCATTGTATCATCTTCAAATCGTCTTAAAATCTAGTTTATTGCGATAAATAGTAAAGCAATCTGAGATATTAGGTTTATACATACAAAATTTTTTTTAATTAAAAATATAGCTGCTGTATAGGCCAGTGTATCAATGCTTCGTTAACTTTAATGGAGGATAACATGAGAAGAATCCATTGTTATTATATGAGTCGTTCCCTTCGAATTATCACAGTTGCGATACACTACTAAAAGATGTACGTAATGATTTGCATTGTTTCTATTTGCATGATATCAACGAAGTTTAATTGATTTATCTTCTAGTTAGAGTTAATTGTGAATTGATAAACCGCCTTAAAGAGTTACTTGATGTTAACTATTTAAGGCCGGTTTATCAATTCACATTTAACTCTTAACTAGAAGATAAATCAGAATCAGTAGTTACCACAGACCACAGTAGTTACGTATTAATTTGAGAAACCACTGAAATATAAAATGTATCTTGCATTCTATTACCGTTTTTAATTTTATTGCTCCAGATCAGTTTAAATACCATGTCTTGTTACAATTTTCCATTGACATACGCTTATTGTAATAGTTTATCAGTATTCCAAAATTGCGAGATCTGGTAAAATATTATAATTAATACAATAAGCAAATTTGGTTACCTAAAACAATTGTAACGCAGTAAATGCTCTAAAAATAGCTCGTGAAGCATGGGTATCATCTCAATGGTGTAGCGCAAACATGTGTAAGTGCATTTTTGGACAAAAATGAGTTAAATGCACTAAACAACAGTTGCAAGTGTTTGCACCTGTTTAGTGTGTGTGTATGTTACGGCGAATGTGATTAACTGTGTACATAATTACGGGAGAATATGCATAATTCTCAATAACTTCGGTTAATTTGAGAAAGCAAATTGTTTATATTACTTTCTCCGGTCATTATAAAAAATCTCCAATGCTGGTTGGACAATGTGATAAATTCTTACATATTATTCAGTTTAACCAGTTATTTATTATAATTTCCAAAAATCATTGGATAATGTAATAAATACATTTGTTTCATTACCCGATTTCGAGCCCGTTGCCTATGCATTATGTAATGTAACTAAATTTTCTTGTCCCAAAATGTCCCTTTTTTGAAATTTTGATTGTTTGAAGGTCACAGTTCAAGGTCAGTGATCGAAAATGACATTTTAAAGGACAAGGAAAATTGAGAGGAATAATATAAATTTGAATGGTTATTGTAGGGCAAGGAACACAGTGAAATCAATAATACATTTGTAAACTAATAAAATTTTTTCATATTTATAGCGACCTATTTGCCCTTATAAAGTTTGTGGTCTGTGTAATTAATAATTATATAGGCCAAATTCTCAGAACTAGGTTTTGCGCGTATTATGATAATGTGCAAATGTGAAAATGTCGGGTATTGGACATTTTATTTGCACATTACTAGTGCTGAGCATTTTTTTTATATTAACCTATTTCGCATATTGTGCCTTAACATACTTATTATGATTTTTCACATTCTCTAAAGAAGCATGGAGATTTTTTATAATCGCGGGTAAAAGTGAGGAAAACTTATTGATTTATCACATTTCTCAACGGTGCTTGGGAATTATGCACAGTCACCGGTGAATGTGATAAAATCTTATAACAGACAATTCATAAATTTATTACTTTCTCCAAAGTTGCTGTGATTATTCATATGCGGTGATTATGTATATTTTAAGGATTTTTCACTTTGACCTTAACATATATAATTCATTTTTGCCCAAAAATACACTTGTCACATGTGTGTGATACACCATCGATATCCTTCAAAAATGAACTTGGTAATATCTATCGAGTGAGGGACTTACTTTGCCATTTTCGCGACCGCTACACTTTCAATGATTGATTGTACGCATTATTCGTACTTGTTTCTGTTATTAATTTAAGTATGTCGACAAAGATAGAAGAAACATGTAAATGAATTTTCTAAATTGCAGAAATTCTGGTTAACAGATAGTATAGTTGCGAGGTTCTTCGAAAATAATATGGATTATGTAATTATATTACTTTTGTGATACCTGGCAACCCTGGTCCACACTAAACCACACTATTCCTGCCACCTACGACTTCACATTTGTTCTATCTTCTGCTCTCGGCATTGCTCTATTCCAGCCTTCGGGTATGATTATACACGGACCGATTCATGTTTCAGCTGGCTTCTCTTTAATTTTCTTGTTCTGAAGGATTTCACCCTTATTTGGTACAACAATTATAAAAAAATAACGTTGCTTTTACTAGTTTAAACTCTTGTTTTAGGCATATAAGGAATACCAAACATGGAATGTCTTAATTTTTAATAATTTTAATATAATATTTCCCAAGCAGCCAGCCGCAGAATCAGTTCAGTGAATTAATTTATGTTGAATTTAGATTTTATTTATCAAATTAATAAGGTGATTTAAATTTAAGATTATAGTTTTACCATTTACATTCTAGATTGTAACTTAAAATTAAATCTGACATTAGTTTTCCTTTAGGATGTTTGCAAAATTTTATATTAAAACAACATATTTAAACTGTTTACAGTTTTAATAATAACCCTAAAACGACTCTAGGCAGTATGTAGGAACTATGCAATATTTACATTATTTCCACACAAATATTGTAAGATATACTGTAATATGTATGTATATGATGAAGTGATAGTACTACTACTACTAAAATAATACTACCACTAAAATAATACTACTACTAAAATAATAACTAAAATAATAGACAGAGTAAACAATAAGAACATAAACATCCTGTCCCCTGAAGAAGTATTTATATTTATACTCTAGTTACTGAATGCAGTTTAAATAGAACTATTACTTGAAATCAAGCACATTTATCTATATTTTCTTGTGCAATTGTGTAATATTCGATTATGATGTAAAAATATCGTATAAATATTCGTGCTTTCACGCGTTATTCTATATAAACATTTAAATAAACTTCGTAAGTTCAGACACTAAGTATAGTAATGCCAATGCTATAAAAGCCGTAGCTTAAAACTTTTTGTGCGTTCCCCAACAGACCTGGAATTGTATCTTTGTTTATTCAGCCGTTGCGCAAACTTTGGCCCGTCAGCTTTCAGCCCGCACATCGTGAATTTGCATAACAAACTTTCAGTTTCGGCTTGTCAATAGAAATAATCACAATCGTTTCAGTTGGATTCACAATCAACTTCATCAACGTTTCTTTTATATCAACATATCGTCTTTTTAAGCTATGACGTTTGCATTTTTTGTTGCTGCAGTGTGATGGAAAAATACGTTACAGTTTTGCGAACGGCTCTTTGAAACAAAACGAATCAATGGCTTTAGAGTCGGGAGAGATAATAAATAGGGATTTATCATTTTTATTACTCATTGAAAATATATATCCGCGCAACGTAAAGAGAAACCTCTGGAATCACTTAAAAATATATTTGTTGTTCCATATGTAAGAAACAAATACGTCGACTTATTTTTCTTTAATATTTAACTAATAGGAGGCTCGCCTAACTCGATAGTAATGACGGCGTACAACTTGTAGAAGAAGGTCAACATTAAAAAGATAATAATTTAGTAATGATAAACCCATGATAATAGTGATGTTGTGATCATTCCTTTTCAAACAATACATGCGAATAAAAGATAAATATTAATTTCTACTCAGAAGCTTCATGTTCCAAATTCAATTTCAATCTAACAAGGCAATATCTATTCAGTTTGACAAGTTTGACTGTGGACGAGGGTATTAACAACAGTCGTATCCTTATTATACTATTGCATTTCTCTTAATTGAACAAGCCATTGCATTGCTATTCTCCAGTAGATTAATGTGCATTGCAACCTAGTCCTCATCACGGATTAACTGGTGTCTACGGATCGACCTACATTCTTAGGGCCGATACTTTGTGTGCCAGTTAACTACTAACTGGAGGTTAGCAAATACGCAAATTTTCAAAAAAAGCGATGAAATCATGATACAAAATATTTCAACTAAAAATACCATATATAAATATATATTTCGAATTTATTTAGTTTCTTATAAATAAATATTTTAAAAATCAAACAGAGTAAGATATTTGATATGGTTTTAGGACTTTGCTTTGTTTTAACTACTATTAAACCGCTGCCAATTACTTGGGAATCAGAACTTCCTCACCGTAGTAAAACTCGACGTGTGGTGGAGTTTATAATAAAAGTAATTTTTGACGTTTCAAAAAAATCACATTGGTGGAATGTCACTACAATTTTTTTTAGACATTGGGACCGATTTTGCTCATCGACGAACTCAATCTCTTCCTTGACCTCTAGAATGTGTGTACCAAATTTGTAGCTGCTATCGCGACCCAGACAGACACACAGACACGCAGACAGAAAATTTTTTCTGTCCGAAATTTTGTGTATCGTCATAATTCGTCGACATTCGTCCAGAAATGCAATAAAAATTTTCGAAATTTTTTTCACGAATGCATAACTTCCTCACTTTGAGGGGTGAGGAAGTAATTAACTCAAATATAAAATATTTGAAACTGTAACTAAGTACTTCAAAAATAAATACAAACTTTAAAAAACTCTTATTCTAAAAGCGCAAGTTTAGTTAATTGACGCACAAAGTGCCGTCCCTTAAAGCTGTAAATGTGTCGTATCTTGGAGATGTTGGACAACTATTTGTTTTTATTGCCACTTAAGAGGATAATTTACGTAAAGCCTATAGGATTGAAAATGTATTCGGTTTATTTTTAAGATTAAGAATTGAAATTTTGCACACGTTTATTCTTTGACGTTACATTTTTAATCTTTTCTACATGCAAACGTGATCAAAGGAAAAAAAGAGAGAATTGAAAAATTTTAATCTACAAAGAATAAAAACGTGCCGTCGTAGATGATACAATAATAACTATGTGAATGAAAAGTATTAAACGTAATTACTATTAATAAACACGCTTTACTAGCATTAAAAGGTCTACATTTAATAGCGATCGTAAACAACAGATATTTTTCTCAAACTTTCTCACTCACAAAATAAAATGCTCTTTTAATATTTGTATCATAAATAGCTATTATGATGCTTTGCTTCTTCAATTTTATACCAGTCTCCATAAAAAATGTATTTTCAGAGAATGCGAAATTGCCCCATTGTCTAACTTAAAAATATTTAAGTAATTGCATAATATTCATTATCGTCGTATATCAAAATGGTGGCTGGGTAAAATATAACCATCGACCGAATCAAATACTTAATGTTATAACTGTAGATATAAACAAAAAATATAATGTAATAAAATTAAATTATTATATTTAGATATTATGTGGTTATCATTAGGAACTGTAGGTCTACGCCATTGGAGAACTGGAAATACGGGCACTAAGTAATGGTAGAACGCAAAGGCTCATTGTCTAAGGTGAGTGCATTCAGTCAAACTAGTCAGTTTACCACATCTTGAACTTTTGTATGTGCCTCTATGTTTCGCAAACACAAAAGAGCCTTTCCACCACCGCAATTAACAACCGCAAACTTAATTACATGTACTGCTTGCATATATGTCACTTACAACCCACCTAAATAAATTGAGTAGCTTACCCACTGTAGCTTTTGATGGCAAAGAGGAATTAATTATAATGGGACATAGGCAACAATTAAAACACAATTCGAAACAGGTGTTTTTTTTTTTTTAATTAATAAAACTTCATAAAACTCATTATTTGTTATTTTAATATTTCTTCCTACTAGATATTCAACTGTCATTTTGTTAAAGAAACAATCTATTTATTTTTCGACAGTATTTTCTCATTCATCAATATTTTTACATGAAAGGAATAAATTATTTTAATTAAATATGTCATTTTCATTTATTTTATTTATTTATACAAAATAGTTAAAATGAACAAATAAACAAAATAAATAAGATAAATAAGACAAATATTTTTAAAGCGTGAGGATGACGTTTTAAGATTTTAAAACGCTTCTCATAAAATAAATAATCCTAAAATTGAGTTTTCTGCTCAATTGGATCGAAGAATAACTGTAGTTTAATGTTTTTTTTTTACCTAAATCATTAGCAAATTATAAAATAATTTTAAATTGGTAATTAAGTTTATAATGGTATGATTTCTAAACGTCTGTGAAGTGTAACGCGAGTCAAATCTATTTCAATAAAAGAATGCGTATTGTTTAGTTACCATATCGTTAACAACCAAAAGCAAATACAGCAGATAAGGCGTTAAATGAATAACGGCGGCATTGCCGAATATTTCTTTGACTGACTGACTAAAACTGGATGCATAATATGAAATAAATGAAACTAATACTATAATAATTTGACTCGTTAAAACTGGATATGGGCTGGCCCAATCCTAAATATTGTCTAAATATGCGCATATAGCATGTGTCTTTTTGATATACGAGTACATACGTTCACTGAGATGCCCCTCTGGGGATCTAATTTAAATTTTCTCGGTGGGCCCTTATACTATCAGTCTGATCCTGCTAATAATATTCCAAAGGCCAAATAATTTTAGAGAAAAATATGTCGGTCTGTCACTCAAATTTTAATCGAATATAATGATTTAAATCGTCACCCAATCAAAATTCTATCCAATCTTGTTCTTTTTATTATTAGATCTTTATTGAAGTAAAAATGTTCTATATCTATTTTATCTATTTTTGTAATAATGTCCTTCCGCCGTCCGCCTATCTGTCCTTCCACTGGTTTTCAGTGCGCTGAAACGATAACTCGAAATGTATTTGTAAGAAATTTCACATCTGAGATTTCAATTTCAAGATAGTTTGTTTAAAATATCAGTTAAATCATTACAAGGTGCACTTATTCATACTAGTGGAATTCGAAGCAACTTTTCTAAATATCGTACAATGTAGTCTCATTATCAACTTCTATTTAGGTTATTAAACAGGCATACTATATTTTCATACAATTAACAACCAAATTTTATTTTTTTTTACTATTTTATTTACATTTATATAATATAAATTTTTATAGTAAAAGAGGTTAAAAAGTCCTGAAATTTACGCCGAGATCATTATTTTATTTTTCATTATAAACAAAAATTTAAATGCATATTGCATAAAATTGAGCATGTTATTTAAACATTTTAAATTAAAATGACATTTGCCAGGCAATACAGGTGACTTCCGCGGAATTTATCGTTCGAGGGTAAGCTGACTTCTTGATTTTTTTCAAATGGCAACAGGGATTTTGTGTGCAATCACTGAAAAGGATAATAAATGCTTTTAGAAGTATCACTACGGCAATTTTATGAAGAGTAGAAACCTCATTCCAAAGACGCATAGAAATGTGTGTCAATCAAAATGGGCAACATGTGGAGTACTTGTTCTAATCTCTTTTCTTGAATTACAAAAAAAAAAAAACTTTTAATTTTTATTGCTGAATTTTGTAGTTATTGTTCAATAAATCGAAAATTGTTACAAATAACCATAGGGAGATGTACGTACAAAAAATGTTCGTCCAAAAATATACAGGGTGTTCCATTTGACAAAATTAAGAAAATTTTGTACAAATAGTTGTAAATTTAAAAATTATTTTTGGCCACCATGTATACTTTTAGGAAGTGAAAATGGCTGAGTGTCATCACATATCTCATAACTGGTACTAACATATTTCTCCTAGTACGTGACTTCGTGGATCATACTTTTCCTGGTAGGTGGATTGGAAGAAGGGGTGCTATTGAATGGAAGAGTCGTGTTTATATCAATAGGCCCAATAATCTGGAGAAGTTGAAACAGAGGATACAAAATGAATAGAGAATATATCTCGAGAATGGTTAAAAAAATGCCATCAAAGATTCGTACACCGTTTGCCAAAAAGTTGAAGGAGCAGAATTTGAGCATCTTATCTAATACAATTTCATGACATTATAGTTGCTACTAATTTAAGTAAGTTACCTTGTAATAATTAAAATAAATAATCATTACCTTCACTGAAATTCAATTGCCCGTCATTTCGACGATTTACTCAAAATTATTGTTATGCAAGCTCATCCTCAAATAACACATCTGTATAGAGAGAAAAATTACCTTTTCTGAGCACATACAACCTCTGTTGCCATTTGAAAAAAATCAAAGTTTCGGCCCACCCTCGAATGATAAATTCCGAAAAAGAAAAAGTTTAATGTCAAAATATCCGCCAGAATATCTCTTAGCTTCACACAAAATTTCAAGGTCATATCTCGAATCGTTTGAGCTTACACCACCCGGTTCCATACACAATAACAACCCTGTATACTTACTTTAGTATAAAAAGCCTATGGGCTGGCTACATCAGATATTTTTATTTTATACAACATTACTATCTTGATAAATGATATATTTTAAGTATTCGGCATAATGATGGATGTCGAAAACTGCCAGAGTATGGGAAGAAGGGGTTGGTGAAAGTGGGTTTAGAAACAATGGCACATAAAACTGGATTGTTAACGTTTAGCTGTGGAGTAGCGTTAAAAGGCTAACGATCTCTGCCTTGAGAACCATCATCCACAGCCACCCTTCTCCGAGCATAAAAGCCCTTAGTATAACTGCGAACTACTTACTTTACTTTATATACCCTACTCCAATAGTCTTTTCATACAGTTCAAAAAATGCTGTACGTGTTGGCATTACACAACACAGTTAAAACTCGTAAAAGTGCATTTAGAAAAACGAAACCTCCGGTCATGTTGGCATTTAAATCGGAAATAATTAAAAACAAGCTAATTGTAGCGCATCTAGATATTTTCATTTTGGAGACACCAAATTTACTTCATTATCTCTATACAAGAGAAAGTATTGGCGTGCATCATGACAAAAATCGATATCCAGATTATGATGAAGATGTACGTTTTGAGAACCGAAAATAGATAATGAAAATTTATCCGAATCGGCATGCCGTCTGTGTGTCTGCGGCCATTTGTGCTATCATCTTCTAAAACACGTCTCAACGTAGAAATCTGGAACCTTACACATAATATCTGGGAAGTCCAAGGAAAAACCCTATTAAATAGCAGTAAAATTGGTGCATCAGGGAGGGCACGTCTCAAGTTAACCCAAAAAAATGGCATCAAATCAAGAAATGTTTCAAATAAAAATTGTTCAAAGTGAGGAATTGTGTCAAAAAGAACTATTGAAAATTTACTCGTCAGATTGAACGTTTTTAAGAAAAACGGTCTAAATTTAATTTTGCATTCAATGAAAATAAGTAAAGTCGCTGTCGACGGTATTTTTTTCATTATATCCAGTTAAAAATGAGTGGGAAATAAATTATTCTATTTGTTTTATTTGTCTAGGTTGTTTCGTGCCTCGTTTATCTCGTTTGTTTCGTTTATCTTATTTATCTCATTTACCTCAGTTATATCTCATTCACTTCATGTATCTCAATTATTATACTATTGATTTGTCTCATTTATCTTATTTACTTTGTTTTATTTATTTTAATTATATTGTATAGATAAATGATGAAATAAATGAAAACGATGTGGATAATTAAAATATGATGATGAGAAAATACTCTCGACGAGCAGCTAGACCGATTTTTTGATATTTAATTTCCACTCTAGTTTTGTAAGGAGTTCCCCATCCACTCCTAAATCACTAGATACAGGTACAAATAGTTATTAAGTTATTCCAAAATTCCAAGTTAAAATCAATGCGTTGCAAAAGGTAATTCATTCGTTTTCTTTACGCATAAATAAACAATTATTTGCATAACTAAAATACTAATTAGTCATAATTATAATTTATTATAACAATTATTACATTAATTGAGGATAATTTTCCAATAAAAACAATGTTTGGGGCATTTCTATGCAGATATACCTTTTATTAATACTTTTCCATTCATACTTCACTAATGTCCAATACATTTCGAACGTAATGAAGTATTATTAGTAAGAATATAATGCGATATTCAAGTGCTCACAGTAAAATAATGCTGAATTAACAGAATAGTACTTAATATGAAATGAAAAGAATATTCCGCACTACCCTTCATATTTATTACAGAAGTTTCTCGCAAAAAATACTTTAATAATTTTTTTTTACTAATTCAAATTCAGCGGATTTGGAGTAGATTTTTGATTTCTTGAATTATAATAGAGCAATGATTCTGTTGTTGTTGGCGAACAACATTCCCGACAACCTATCCATTAAATATTAATAATAATTGACTATGTGATATATGAGCAAGGTATGGGAGTCACAAGTGGACTTTTAACAGCCGTATCGTGTCGAATAAACGTCAGTAAATTGATGAGGGGCACATTTGCGTCAATTTTTGCGCCCATAAAATATCCACACAGGCGATATTAAATTGAATGATTGTCTTCTGTAGTGGTGTCAATATACGTGTACTTCAGTACATCTGCTGAATCTCATCGTCATCATCACCCACTTCAATTTTTTCTACTAAAAATATGTAGGGGAAAAAAATAAAAAAAAATAAAATTATTTCTGCTTCTATCGGTTCTACTTTGATATTCTTACAATATGAAATGAAATTTGAATTTTAAATTTTTCGCAAAATCAAACAATCTATATTAATTTAAATATTAAGGATACATAAGTTCTTATTTCGGTAGATTTTAATAAAGACGCAACGAAAAGTGTCATAACGCATTCCGCAACAGGTATTAAATTTTTTTTATTTTAAAAATTCACGAAGAAACAATTATATCGGATATAATAGAACAGCTATAAAAAGTCGTAATAAAATTAAATTCGTAAAATTTTATTTCCTTTGAATTTAAAATATGTCAAATTAAAAAACTGATATGTTAATAATTCTAGTATCAATTTATTCTCCGTGATAATGTTGACACACAAAGCCGTTCCAGATTGCATCAACTGTTAGTTTTTCAAGTTGTATAAGGGTTCCACTGACAATCGTATCTAAGATCAGAGACTAAATTGTAAAGCGATCTGTATTAAGGGAACTCTTGCTTATCAAGATTTTGTACCCTTTTTGAATCTTTTGTCATTGTAATACAAATGTTAAATATTAACAGCTGCACGTTAATCAAGATGTAGGCATGTGTGAAAAAATACCGCAACGTTAGAAAGCTCATCTCGCGTTTCGCCTTTACTATGCAGTATTTTTGTTACCATACGGAGGCAGTCAGTGGCCGGAAAAATAATTGATAATTTATTAGAAAAGAAAAAGAGAAACATTAATTTTAAATTTTCATCAGAGAAGGTTCGAACTGGATAAAAATAAATGTTCTTTCTTTTTGTTCATTTTATCTAATGAAACCCCAAAACAACTATCACCTTTAAAATCACTTATACACGGAAAAAAATCAAATATAAACAGCAACAGGCAATTTGTATGCGTAATCCCCTAATTTTATGGATCGTTGGACAAATACGGTATGGTTTTGATTTATTTCACCTACATATATTAGAGTTGCCTGAAACAAGAAATTATTTTAACATTCAGAAACATCAGAGGATAATAATTTTATTCAGATGAGTAACCAAATGACACTTGAAAATCACGCGTGTTAGATAACTCAAATATTTGTCAAAATTAATATAATTGTCCTGTTTCATCGTCCGGCTCAATAATAACTGCTTGTTGTATCTATCTTATTAAAAAATATTAATTGAATCTTATCTTATCAAACGGGAAAATGTGTTTGTAAAAAATACTTTCTAGGATCTCTGAGAATATCCATTTTAATTTGAAAATCTCGATTTGTCTGAAAGGAGTGAAGCCACATCGGAATACGGTCTGTAGAATCGAGGTGCATCGGAGAGCTGGATTGAAAAGTATACACTAAGAAAGCATAGAGAGAGAATTAAATTTTAGCGGAATGAGAAAATATCTTTGTCTGAAACCTTATTATGTTGAGGAGAGCTAAACTTAACTTAGTTTCCTTAGTACGAAATCAAGCGTACAAGATGGAAATACGATTTTCTACACTACATTAACCCAGTATCGGAGATTTTCCGACAGAATTCACCCACAGCTCGAACAGTAAAGGATGACATTGTGATTTTTCAACTTATTACCTAGAATTTGCCATTCCACTTATGTTCTCTATAATATCATAATTGAGTTGTTCTACAAAAATTTACTATAATATTGCGAAATAAAGATAAATGACGAATAAGCTAAAATTTGTTTTCCTAAGCAATTACAGATTTTTATACCTAATAAAAAAATCTCGTTTAGTGTATGGTAAACACATAATTAACATTAAGAGTATCATTTTTAATTCGTAATATTTTATCGGTCATTCATTATAATAAGGAGTATACAAATTTTTTCGAAGTACAGGAACTGTTCATTCTTTGTTTGTATTACGCATAAATTGAATATCGTATGGTGTTTGTTTCTGGACAAATCTAGGGGAAGTTAAAATAAAGAGTGGAATGAAAAATAATATTAACTGAAAATTTTTTGTTAATTATTATTTGTTATGTTAAAATAAAATTATTTAAAAACAAATTAAGTTCCTCTTCTTGATAGAAGTTAAAATATAGAGTGGAATGAAAAATAATATTAACTGAAAATTTTTTGTTAATTATTATTTACTAACTTTTACAAATCTTATCACAGATAAGTATAACATATATCTTTTTAAACAATTATTTTCCCGGCTATTTGCCAATACGCTGAAACTTGGATTACAAAAAAGATAATATGCACATTATGTTCAGTATTACTGACTCAATAATGTTATTTTTAATTTCAACTATTCTGTCCAGTAAAACCAAAAATAAATAAAACACAAGATACTCACCAGTGGACACTCACTTTAAAAAACTTTAAATTATCTACCGACACGTGTTTTCCGCCTGCATTGCTTCATCAGGGTAGCCAGCACATTTAAAGAATCCAAAGTTAATGTTTATTACATTAAGATTTACAAGTTTGGTTACTTTGGATTCTTTAAATGTGCTAGCTACCCTGATGAAGCAATGCAGGCGGAAACACGTGTCGGTAGATAATTTAAAGTTTTTTAAAGTGAGTGTCAACTGGTGCGTATCTTGTGTTTTATTTATTTTTGGTTTTACTGGACAGAATAGTTGAAATTATAAATAACATTATTGAGTCAGTAATACTGAACATAATGTGCATATTATCTTTTTTGTAATCCAAGTTTCAGTTTTGGCAAATAGCCGGGAAAAATAATTGTTTAAAAGATATATGTTATACTTATCTGTGATAAGATTTGTAAAAAGTTAGTAAATAATAATTAACAAAAATTTTCAGTTAATATTATTTTTCATTCCACTCTAAAATTATTTGCCTTTAATTTATTTGCCCGTGTTTGACTATAGTTCTGTGTAGGTATGTCCCAGGTTGTAAGTATTGTTAACTTCTTGTACACGTATTGTCAGAAGAAAATGGATGTATTATTATTTAATTTTTGTTTTTAAGTCGGCCACAGATTATGTAAATATATTTTCGAGTATTTCGCGAACAATACTTAAACATTATCTTTACATAAATTCATAAAAAAAATGATATAACTATAGACTTAATTCGTATTAAAATCCCGATATTACTAGTGTAACATTTTATGCAGTTAAACGTAATACAATAACTAGAAATGATATTCTTTGCTGGGATATAGGGTGGAAGCGGCAGAGAGGCATACCGAGACCATTTCATTTCATTTCATAATCCTCGAGCTAAAACCATGAGTTATGAGTGTGTACTCTCAACTTGAATTCGGTGATGCCAACTTTAGTTGTTTGTTCATTGGATTAATTCATCTATTCTGCCGATCTTAGCGGACCAAAGGATCAGTTTCCATTGTAGAGAATCGAGTCTTGAGCTTTATTGAACTCTTCCACGACAAACGACATAGTAGGATAACTTGACTGTTTATAATAGAGCGGAGAGTTTTATCATAAAAGTTTTAAATACGTCCATTTAAGTGCATATTTGCATAGGATGGAGCAACAAATTTAGTTTATTATAGCCAGACCACCTGGTTGGTATGTGATAAAGACTAACATGTAATTGTATTGTATCTTTCTACCGCATTAAGTTTAATTTTTAAAGAAATGGATAAGGATTCCCACTGCACTGGTCGCAACATATTATTATAGTTAATCTTTTAAGGTAAATATGATTCAAAAGGATATGCATAGTTTAATTTAATTACTTTTCCTCAAATGTTTTCACAAATATAAGATATACATACAATACGTTGATTTCCTTTATAATAATTCAAATGTTTAACTTAATACTTGATAATAGAATAAGATATATAATAAAAGGATTTTATTTTAATTGTCAAAGCTGTTAGAAAATTCATAGAAAAATGATATTGAGACGATAAATTATTAAAAAAAAAAGATCATTCATAAAACATGAAGCTGATGTACATATATACATACATGGCATAAATAGAACTGTACAATACATAGGTACAATAAAAAGATAAAGGGTAGAATTTAATTTAGATAGGTACTACAAGAGTTACGATCTGTCACATTTGATTTCTTAATTGATATTATTTATGTAACCTCTTAAAGCAATACGAAGAAGAAACAGGACATTCGTATAAAAAAAGTTCTCTTGGGTTTAGGAATGTTCAACAGGGCAATATATTGTATTTTTTTATGTAAAAAAATAATTCATGCAATCAATATATCTTGCAGTTTATTGAACTGCTTAGACTTTTGTTCTCTCATTTATTATTTATTAGTAAATTTATTAGTATACTTAATTAGGTATAACATAAAAATAAATGATAAAAATTATAAAGTTTTCTTTTCGAATAGAAATAAAATACAGCATAAATATTAGTTCGTTTCCAATTATTTGATCCTTTTGTAGATAATACACTGGCCTTTAAATCTCCTGTGCCAAATCAAAGATATATGTATCTTACTATAAATGTCACATAGTAAATGTCATGTTTGTATTTCAATTCTCCCTTTTTATATAGTAAGACGTGAAATGTTTTTCAAGTTGGGGCGATCCATGTCGATGAGTTTGGGAAAAACAACATAGGGTTACAAGATTCCTACAGTTTCCTTAGGGGGTTGAATAGCGCAGAAAAATGATAAATGGTCATTAAATAAAAAAAGTATATAATGCATACTTGGCTAAAATATATTAGGTTTTCCTACAAGTTTCTACTTTAGCATACCATTTATTATAAAAATAAATTAAAAACGTGAAAAAGAGTAAATTTAAAGTAGTTGCACGATAAGCACTGGGTAAATCAAGTTGCGGTTATGGGTAATTTGCCAAAGAAGATCTTCGGAAAATTTCCGAAGAATACCGTTAAATTTAATAATAATTTAAATTCCTAAATTAACACATTACTTACATATCTTATTCCTAATTTAAATTTGTTATCGGATAGAGACACCTAACCAAATTTAATAGAAAAGTTATAATATTTATTATTTATAATAATACTATGCGTATATATTTAAACCAAACTAAATATTGATTCATGAATGTGCCACATATTTACTATAGTCAATTTTTTGATATATCATCGAACAAGTTATTATAAGTTAAGTGGAATATCGCGTTAAATTCTTATAAAACGTACAGGAAAGTTAAAGAATAGAGACCTGTTGCTTTTGATTTACGATCGCTTACTACTTCATTCATACACCTATATACGAATAGTATTCTTTCCTTTACTCAAGAATTATTTTAAGGTAAAGAGCCCGCTTGGAATATGTACACTTTTCTTAAATCTGTTAGGTCCGATGTGCCTCACCATAGATATACTCTTAAAACGATACCTCAGCCTTATTAAAGTAAACTCGGAATCAAATTTCTTTTATTTGGTACCACATCTGGTTTTTCGCCCTGTCGTTTCAGTGGACCACATGAGTTGTGACGTCATATAATTAATAATAATTATGCAACCTACGTAAAAAAAGTCATGGCATACTGGTTACCTATATGTAACACTAGAACTTGACCCTTATGCTTACGAACATAAAGGCGACATTTTCTGGGGTTAGAACACAGCACAGAATTTTTTTCTCCCTTGGAAGACATATTTAAGTTACTGCCACTTCGACTGCTTCATTCCTAATCGGTCGCTGAGGTTCATGCTTTTCGTTTCCTACAGAACCTGTTTCCATAAATGTTGTCAATAATTTGTAAAACATACCCTTCTGTCTGGGTGATTTCTATTGAATATGCGCTCCGTAGCTCTAGCACAATTATCATTAACACGCTTTTATTAGCTTCACCTGTATGTTTGTTTGTTTGTTTGTTTGTTTGTAACCGACTCTTTGGACTCGATTTTGACCCACTTTAAACGGACAGATTTAATTGAAACTTTGTACACTTACGAAGAACCGGTAACAATACAATAATTTGATAAGTTTATATCATTATCCTAATCAGGATCGCCAGTCCTTTCCTCACGTATCCTCTGCGTGAGAGCAAGAGGCTTAATATTGTAAGTATATTCCGTGATTCTCAGTTCGGTCGTTGGCCGAGCGGGCAAGTCTTAGTCGACGCGAAACGACGGACTCCTCGGGCGTGAGTTCAAATCCCATGGCTGAAATATATTTTTTTTCAGAAATATCTGTTGGATCATAATATGTTATAATATCAGCATCAATAAGCAATATAAATATAGTTTAAAAAAAACTACAAAACACGCTTTCATAGCACATCAAACTAAAAAGTGAAAAATAAATATAGTTTAAAAAAACTAAAAAACACGATTTTAAAGCACATCAAACTAAAAAAGTGAAAAATAATTATTAATATAAACTGAAAACAATAATGAACGAAAAATACTAGTATTATTGTGAAAAAAGCGTGGGGCGCTTTGTGCCATATTTTTCGTATATCGAGCAACCCACGCTTTTTTCACAATAATACTAGTATTTTTCGTTCATTATTGTTTTCAGTTTATATTAATAATTATTTTTCACTTTTTAGTTTGATGTGCTTTAAAACCGTGTTTTAGTTTTTTTAAACTATTTATTTTTAAAATAAATGCTGACAATTTCTATTCACTCCTGAAGGGTATAAACCATTTTGAGAACTCACTCTGGTAAAATGTATCTCGATTTAAAATTGGTTGTGAACAAATTAATGTTCAAGGACTATCAAATATTTATGAGTCTTATATTATTCTAAAACTAAACTGACAAGGAAAGTGTTTTTTGTCGAAAAAACTCGTGTTGATTTGAGAGCACTAAAAAATGTAGTTTTTTTATAAATTGCAATACCCAGTGTTGTGTATTTTAGATTTTTTAAACGATTTCGATTGTGTGTAATCATCAAAAATAAAATAAGTTTCCTTAAGAACGAATCGATAAAAGTTAAAAAAATACACAGTTATGTAGGGAATTGAAAGACCTTTCAAAAGATGTATCACTCGACCCCCCTTGCCATTTGAATTTTTTGAGGGGGTGGCCGTGTTGGGTAGAGGGATGATGATAGGTATACAAGTATTACATTAAAATATGTCCCCCTTGGAAACAAGGTCGACGTGTTTCACCAATTTTTCATAAAATTTTTATCTCCAAAGTTATTCAGGGTGCCAACTTTTGGTTGGGACACCCTGTATGTAAATCTCTTAAATAATGTGTGGAATATTTTTAGTTTACCTCAAGCAGTCAAGAGGTTATTTCATTTCCAATTCTTTGTTGTTGGAATAAGAATTTATTAAATAACACACAAAAACAAAATTTGTCTGATACATGATGATCAGATACATTATTGCGACTACGTGCGTGCTTGCGTGCGTGCGTGTGTAAATTAAATAGTAGGTGTTTACATAATATTAAACATCACAACTGTCAGGATGCTTAATAATAAGTAATATAAATAAAATATATGGACGTCTACAATTTTGATTATAGAATCAATGTAAACCGAATTCGTTCACGTGATACGACGCTTTGTTTGAAATGTTATAATTAAAGTTTAATTGAACCGTAATATATTTAATTACTTCATGCAACATCGGCCCACAATATTATAGACGAGTTTCATTAAAATAAAATTAATTCAAATGAATACCATACCAAAAATGTGTTTAAATCATACAAATATGTAAAAATGCGAAACAAAATAAAACTTTAAAAACAATAAATTATTACGCAATAATAAAATATGAACTGAAGGTTTTTTAATATTTGCCTTTGCTACCGTTCTACATATGTGCGTAATATTTAAAGAATACTTTAAATAAACTTCCCTCCAGAATGGACGGGCAGAAGTTGATTTTTAAATAAATGTTTTTTGCTGATCTGAATACATAAACATGACCGATCACAAATTTTTCAAATAAAATATTTTAGTTTAAAAATTAAGTTAAGGCTCCGCAAAATCGTTATATTTCCTGTATCGATGTTCTATCGATGAATATTTTATTGGTCTACAAAGCTATGTATCTAGCTTTCTAAAGGCCGGTTTATCAATGCCAGAATCCTAAAAGATAAATTAAATTCAACTTAGTTTTTTTATTATTACGATACCATACAAATCAGCTTAATATAATACAAATCCTCAGTCATCATCATTACATACATCACATCTTTTAAGGCGCCTACAGACACGCGTACACGTCTTAAGACATGAACGCGTATGTATGTACACGCGCGTTCGTCTACGTGTATAATGTTACCTACACACGCAAATATTTCTATTCAAGCAGCAACAAAAAAATTAAAAAATTAAGAAGTATTATTTTTGTAATACATTTAGATTTCATTTAGGTTTATTTATCTTCTCATTAGGTCGTTTTTATCTAATTAAATAGCAATATGGTCGGTATAAATGCTGTAATTTACCAAAGGATAAAATGATATAAAACAGAAAGAAAAGAAATAGTAATTTAAGAACATTTATAATTCGCTCATTACTGCGCTCATTAAGAAAAAATGTTTAAAATCTGATACAAAAGAGAAAACAAACAATTAGCATCTGGAAATGTGCTCTCGGAGACTATCGGGGAGGATTCGCAAAGCGGTGGGTGGCTGCGTTTCCAAACAAAATCAAGTGCAGCCACTCAGGGGATGAATAGGGCAATCATAAAATTAATTAAAATTTCATATTTGTAGTGTGCCTTGCCCAAGCTGCTTGCATACGCGCGCTGCTGACTCTCAACTGATTTCATTTCAAACGTCATTAATTACCATTTATACTTCGTCAATTCCAATATTTCTACGGAACTGGTACAATATCGGAGTTTTTACATTTACTGTCGACTAATTTTGGAGACGACTATTGCTGGAAATTAATTTCACAACTTTTATACAATTTGCATAGAATAGTTTGAATGTATACGCGAATAAATTAATATTCCGGTCTGTTTATAGTTCACTACCAAATTTTCCGCTTTTATGAACTACGAAATCATTTTACAGATTTATATTATATTTATATACTAGAAAAACACATTTTTTAACAGCTGAAAAATAATTTGTTATCAACACACACACACACGCACGCACCCACGCACGCACGCACGTACGCAAACTTGTGTATTTCTTTTCTTATGAACAGGATATTTTTCATCGGGTAATGATGTACTTCTTTAACTTCTTTAAATTCCTAACAACAATAAAGTATTTTCTTATACCGTATGACATTGAGTTTGCAACACTCATTAATAACATTAAGAATTTATATGAGAATCTGGTATATATATATATATATATATATATATATATATATATATATATATATATATATATATATATATATATATATATATATATATATATATATATATATATATATATATATATACATCTATTTTAATATTGAACCCGTGTTAAAGTTTTAACTATCTTTAGTTTTTTCGGCTTTTTTGTCTTGAAAACATCATTGGCAATTCTTTAAAAGACGTGCGAATTAAAAAAAAAGGATTAATTTAAAACGGGTAAAATTGTTTCTAGAAAAAAATAATAAAATAATTAATGGGTATTATTACAAAAGCATTCCTTCAAACTTAACATGATAATAATAGATTTTTATACTTTATACTGTCATTCTTATCTGAATGTGCTATAGTATAAAAGTTTTAGGCATATACTGAATGAAAAACAGCACTTCATTATATGCCTAAAACTTTTACACTAGCACATTCAGATAAGAATGATAGTATAAAATGTAAAAATCTGTAGGTATTTATTATTATTATTATCATTATTTCTTTTAAATTTCGAGTTGAAAATGCTTACCTTGGGACAAATGACATTTTTACTGGAATAATGGGTCCAAAAAATCAATTTGTTCTAGCATATATACCGGGTGTAACAGGATCATGGTACACCCCCTTTTTCTCCTTTAGTTTTGAAGATAATTGATTGAAATTTAGGATATCCTGTATGCATAATAAGCATAACAAGTGATTTTTTTTCACTTCTGGTGTTGCCCAAAATGACACTACCTTTCGATTTTTAAATGGAACAAACTGTATATTATTGCATTTTTGAATTCTACATAATTTTCTGAATCCAACGATACCAAATAAGTGACATTTGAAACGTCAATATTTTTTATAATATAATTTTTAGTTTTGCATTTAGTGTGCCATGACGGTTCGAATTTATTTTAAATGACCCGTGTATGCTAGAAAAATCGAAATGCCGTCAGAAATACTAAATTACGTGATTTATGAGCAAATAAAGTTCATCAAAATAGTTTTTGCGGCCAAACTTAATTTTTTCAAATGGAACCATATTGGTATCGTGGTACCATTTATTAGTACTATTAATAAGGAATTAATTCATATGTCGTATTAAAATGTACGATAAATACACACAAAATTACAGCTAAAAGAAAATAAGAAAACACAATTTTGTTCTAATTACCTTGTTATACATAAGATGGCTTTGGAATACAAAAAATTAACAGAAGACATTACAACAGTTATTCAAAATGCTGTCCATTAACTTCAATTCACTTCTGAACTCGCATAGCTGTTTCTCGAAGATCGTTCGCCAATTGCAGGGCCGTTATGGTATTAATTGCGTGTCTTACTCGTAGCTCCAGGTCTTCACGGGTTGTAACAATGGTTGCATAGACAATATTTTTAAGTGACCCCAAACAAAGAAATCAATGGTTGTTAAATCAGGTGACCTTAGAGGCCACCTCACAGGGCCATTCGTCGAAATTACGTTTTCCCCGAATCTCTGTTGAAGATAATCAATTACTATCCTTGAATTATGGGGAGAAGCGCCATCTTATTGGAAAAATGGAAAATGGAAAAGTAATTCAGCTAAACTGTCCTCAATTTCAATTTGCAGAAATCTCAAGTATCTGGCACTAGTCAGGGATCCTTTAAATATTAATGGACCAACTACCGATTATTCCAAGCCAAACATTGAAACCGAATCGCACTTGAAAGTTACCCTCCCGTAATAAATTTTGATTTTCTTGTGACCAATATTTTGTATTTTGTCGATTAACTAATCCCAAATTTGTAAACCTAGACTAGTCCGAAACTAAAATAATTCCCAAAAAATCATTGTTTGGCTGCACGTTATTCTGCAAAATCCAATTGCAATATTCCATCCTACGTTTATAATCATTTTCGTACAAGTGCTGGTGCAATTGGTATTTAAAAGATTTATAGTGGTATTTGTGCAAAATTCGGCTTACTGTTTGGTGACTGATTTCCAAATCAAACCCAAATTGCCTTAAAGAAACAGTCTTATCAACTTCTACTCGAGCCAAAACATTAATTTCCGTTCCTTCGTCAAGAATAAAATTTTCTTCAGGATCATTGTTGGGCGCACTTCGGATTTGATTTTCAAGACGATTGAAATAATTTCTCGCTGGACATTCTCTATCAGGATATCGTTCGGCATAAAGGTGTCTAGCCGCAACGGCATTTCCTATAAATAATTAACATGTCCACTTTTCCATCTCTTGTATAAATTTGCGGCAGTTTGAACACAATTAACAAGAATTTTATACAATTTTTAAAGACACAGTAATAACACCGGTAAACCAACAAATGTTTGACAGGCTAAATATTTCATTGTTTTCAAAGCCACCTTAGTTAGTTACTTCTTAACGTATAATGAGGGTTAACGCGCGCACGAGAGGTGCTAGTGTAGGGAAAGATCAATGTCACTGAACGTTAATGTTTACTATGACTTTTTAACGCTAGTTTTTATAAAAATTAGCTGAAAAACATTTAACACAATGATGGCAGAAGGGGAGAGTTTGCTCAGTAGGGAAATTATTGTACTTGAGTATGATGAAAACAACGAATGTACATGATTATTACTCACGATTTTCTGTAGCAGACTCCTTTGGTAACGTCAGGATTAAAATGTTTCTTACAAACACACGAATGTTTCGAAGGAGTAAAGTTATCTCTACCAAACACTGTTTCAGGCGAGTTTTGTCTCTCGGAAGCATATGTCCGCCTTTTGTTTCCGAACAAAATAGATCTGCACAACACTGAGGCACAATTAACAAGGTTTTTTATTTGCTGGTGTACGATATAATTATAACAATACACTATAAACCGTATAATAAAACACAAAAACCTTGCATATCTGCAAGGCTAATCAATCAGTATCAATCAATCAATCAAACACTAATCACTAATCAGCCGGTTTATTAACCAAATCCTCTTCTCTTACGAGGCAACTTTCTACCTTAATGCATGGTAATGTAAATCTACAAATCTGTGGATACTGGTCTTTTGTAAAATCTAGATTGAACTCAAACTTGTCATACACCTTACTCACAAAAAATTAACTTCTGGACACGAATAATTGGGGGCAATAGGTCTATTTTTTCATGGTCAAACCCTTAAAGGAGATCCCTATCTCACGTTGTTGAGAAATGAGATTTTTCCTAATAGAACGTGGTAAAATAAGTATGTCGTTGTAAAGAGAAAAAAATTCATCATCTTTTATGTAAACAACTTTTGATTAATATAAATATTTACCGAGATAAATTGGTGAATCGAGACTTTTGAATAACGCCGTATTTTGGTATCAGACATTAAATTTTATTAAATTTGGTAAATTATGTACCGTCAACAGAGATCTATTTTAGAAGAATCTTGTTAGATACTCCACTGATATTATATTTTATTATGTACATTTGTAACAAAAAACTTTAAAATCGAAATATCCGACCTCTTTAATTTTAAATAATAGTAATAATAATAATAATAAATCATTATTTAAAATGCGAATTCTAATCGATAATATTTTATTTGCTAATTTAATTTTAGACATATTCTGAGGTGTTTTGAAACTGCAATATTGTATAACAGAAACCTTTCGATAGGTGAGTTTATTTATTATACATTCTAAGAATATTTTACAGATCTTTGGATTAATACAATTTTTCGCTCCTCTGTTTTTACGATATTATTGTTAATGATTTTGAATTCTATAGTACTCACACTATATAGAGGTCTCAACCGACAAGCAGATAAATTCCAACGATACTCGCGTTTATAATGTGAAAATCTAGATTTTTGGGTGACGATGCGGATTATATTTTGCACCCTAGATAAAGCATTTTAACGACGAAGACGCGCGATGTTTCAGTAAATTCACATTTGCCAAATCAGATATTCTTCAATTTGGTGAGTCTCAAGTTTTACTAAATCAATTTTCCAATTCAAATGGAGGAACATCATTAAATATGTGCACTATGCTTTTTTTTAATCACTTTTTTACCGTTGATCTATTTCTCCTACCAAGACCAATAGCAGACGCTAGGAGATATGCTCATCGGTTCTTGTGTAAAAATTGGTATCCCTAATCTGAAAATTTTGCCAAACTCTTAGTTGTCGTAGAGTAGCAATCTCACGAAACCCACAGTTTTACATGCTTTTTGAAAGATAATGACGTCACAGATCCGCTCATCGATTATATCTCAAACGCTTATCAAACCCGGATCTTGATTGAAGTTACGCACCATTGTCCATTACACCACTGAGCCGATGACATACCTTTTCGATTCAAATAAAAATGTGTCAAAAATATCTTGTTCTTGCATAATTGCTTCAAATTGTAAATGATGTTTATCTTCATGCAGACAAAAATTATATGCTTTGATATAGGTACGTTTATTTCTTCCATCCTGTGTAAAACAAACTAAATTTCTGTGTAAGTAACTAATATGTATGAAGAGTTGCAAGACACTGAACTCAAATTTTGAAGTACGTGCTTTGAAAATAAAAATTGCAACTGATCGTATATTCTCATTAATAGACAGATACTGTCTCAAGTTTACTTTATCAGAAATCAATTCAATGTACCCATTTCTGCCATAAAACCATTTGTTATTACTGGGGTTTATTACATGTAGGATTATGATCCAAAAGTGAACGACATATAGTTACTACAAAATCCAACTACGTTTATAGTCCGTTATTAATTTAGTTGTGATGCAATTGGAATAATTTTCAAATTGAGCTAAATGCAAAACAGTCTTAGTTCCAGTTTAACATGCTTTAACTGAAATGAGTGCGAAACATCAACAGCGCTACAGTGTGTAGCAGCAGTAAATTATTTTCATACAGCCAATAATTTCACAACGGTTTCCTGTAACAACATTCTAGCAAAATTTTAAAAAGATTTATTATGGAGAGTGTACAACCAAAAAAAAGAGGTGATTTAGATAATAAAAATAAAATAATCGTTTGTAATCAAAAATATGGTAATTTTAAAGCGTGAAGTGATGTTAATTTTGAATAATCTTGTTTAAACTTAGTTATAATTTATTTCCATTTGTTTAATTATTTTTAAGTAAGGTTGTTGATTGTAGCCCTGAAGATGACAATAATTTTTATCTAATCTTCGGGTAACAGTTTAGTAAAACAGTATAGAGTATAAGATTTTTTTACCTCTGTATGTACAAATATCTCCCTCCTATAATAGTTAGGCTTTAATCAAGTCTGAGTAATTTTAGCACCTATAAAATATATTTCACTAAAAGCAGTCGCTGGACTTGAAAATGACAAGGTGTACTTCGAGTGTCTGTGCTAACTACTAAGACTAATAATAAGTTTCCCTTGCCGGCAAATTAGAAGTTGTAAGAAGTTGGGTCAGACACACTAGCGATTTAACAGCTCAACTTTGATTAAGCAGTAATTATGCTAAAATTAAATAAAGTGCAAACTTGTCTGTTAGATTTTGCGGTGCTCTGCTCCTTTGCGGCCTCGCATGTAATTTGAAGCCCCTCATTTACATATAAATTGTCAAACAGCCTGCCCAACTTGAATATCCACAATCCACATACACCCGATTCACACCGCTATACGCCATTATTTTAACAATAAACATGAATTTGTATGAGCTTCGCAGTAGTACTAACCTGATAAAAATATTGGAAAAAAATATGCCATAGGGTTTTATAAAATGGAAATTTTCAGTAGTCAAGATCATTATTTAAATGTGTACCTATTTAATGTATAAAATTGTGTATTTTTTATTCTGATAGGAAAACATGAAATTATTAATAAACTTATTTATATTGACCCCAATATAATTCATATTTGTGATGCCGTTTGAAAACAAAATGTTAAAAATACCTACTGAGTTGATTTAACAAAATTACCTTATTGTATTTATGGTATATTTAAATTGATACTTTTACGTATTTTTGAAAAGGCTGAAAATATCTGAAATCGTTTTCGACAAAATTAGGAAAAATTGCAATTGATAAAATTTTTATTTTGCCTACAACTTTTTTTTTATTTTCGGTGGTATATAAAATCGTAAGTTTTTATTTTACTTCATAGTATACCAACAGAAATGCCAAAAGACGTTTCGATTTCTTAAAATCATCATCAACTCCATTTTATTAAATAGAGACTGTCATTTATTTTTGCCATCTCATAGCATTTTATTGTAATTACAATTATGTATCACAAATGCATAATTTCGAAAAAAAATTTAGCTGAAATATTAAAAAACTGTTAATTCGTAATAACAGCCGCATCTTCTTACGTTTCTCTTTGTTTATTTTTATCACTCACATATTTTTCAACAGCGGCAGCCCAGGTGTCTCCCAAGGAGCCGCCTCTGAGTTGCACCAAATAGAAATAAATAACACACACTTGCATAATTAAAATAATGATAAAATTTTATGTTTTTAGATTCACATTTTTATACTTTACCTATTTCTCATTTTTAGGTATATATTTCCAAATATAATAATGTTTAGACAAAATTAAAATACTCTGAATGTTAGTTTTTCATGGTGTTCTCGAAAGCGATTTCAAGGAGATTACGTTTTTCAATTGGTTATTATTCTTTTCAATAATACGCAAAAATGCCATATTTAAAGCGAAATAACCATAATGAGCCTCAAACTCAGAACGTCCTCTACACAAAATCAAACAAATATTTATTTAGCATGTTGTTATGACAACTTAATTTATAATAATTCTATGTATCGCTAAAAAAATATATAAATAACTTTGATTTTCTGTTATGGCCTCGCTGTGCTTTAGAGCTGATACAAAAAAAAATACTCACCCAAATTTTGAATCTCACATGGCAGAACGACAGTATCTCCGGTAACAACCTTAAACGTGTTTCCTCTGGAGATAAATCTCGGTGTTGGATGGTTGCTGAAAATTGTACCTAAAATTAAAAAAAAGTGTTACGGTAAAAATACCAGTATAGTCAATATGAAATACTTATATTTAAAATGTTATATCCAAGCATTTTTTTTGATCAGATCATGGCAGATATAACTTGATGTAACTTGTAACTAAATCAAATAAAAAAATGATGCATTTACTCTCTTTATAATCAATGCAACATTTCACATTTCACAAGTTGAAAGAGCTTAATCGTCTTTGCCTGGTTACAATATAGAGTCCCTAAGTATTAATTCAGCGAATCGGATCTCCTATTTTACTTAATATTAAACAAGTAGGAGATCCTTCAAACATGCAACAAATCACTTAATCTTTATTCAGCACATCGAAGGCTTGCTAATAAATCCGAAAATGAAACGGGACAAGAGACTATGTATATCCAATGTTTTTAATAATGACGCTGAGCATTCTGCAATGATTTCATGGTCTTATGAACTCTGAGCATAACACGGATTTTAAAGCAAAATCGTGACTGGCAGCTGATCCCAAAAATATACTGAAAATTAATGAAACAATAAAACTGTCAGCCTTCAGTAACAAAAAAACGGTTTGAAAATCTTATTTTCAACAGGTTAAAATTGAATGTGAATGTTTTAAAATGTTATATTCTTTGTTCTTTGGTATAAAAATTAATTATTGCAGATCACAATTGCTTCTTTCATAGATTCAAAATTATTTATGCATATCAAGAAATTTTAAAATGTTTTTATCATTGTCGATCACAACTATAGCAAGAAATTGAAAAAAAAAGGATAAATCCTTAAGTGTATAAATAGAACATAAAAAAAGACCTTATGGCAACCAGAAAGAATGATTCCATACTAGTGTTTTCTGTTATAAAGAAATTTTAATAAAGTTTAGCACATGTACATATTTCTTCTTTCATAAACCAAGAACGAACATGCATTATTTATACACAGTATTTAAAAGAAGCTGATAGACTTGACAGATACTGTTGATATTCTTGAAGTGAAGTGGGTTGGTATCTTTGATGTGAAGATAAAACACTGACGTAGTTTTCCACGAAACACCAAAACACCATATCCTGCACTTCGTCAACTTTAAACCAGTTTTATCATCTCCAGATCATGCCAACTTGGTTGGTGAAACGCACGTCAAGTGCAGTATATGGTGTTTTGGGTATTTTGTAGAAAACTACGTCGGCGTTGTCGTTGATACTTCCATTGAAAATAATAATCAAATATACATAATAAATAAAGTGTGATCAATACAGATTCCATACACATTTGTTGTCATTATTTTTAATTATTGCATTAAGCATATTCGTTATTAATTTCAATCTTAATTGTAATTCATTGTCAAAATATGGGTATTTTTGCAATAAACACGCGTGGACAGTCAAATCAAATTAGAAAATGTCTTTGGATCATCTAGCGGATCTCATGCAATACAAATCTTTTTGTATTGTATGAGCTCTTTGTATACGTAGCATGTTAAACTTTTATATAATATTCGCAGAGCAATTCCTGCTGGTCTATTATAAATCCTGCAACAATCGAGTGAAGTGGCAAATTGGTAGGTTGTAAAATTGAGTTGGCGCCGCACAGTGTCGAATACATATCGAATATATATGCTGCGGTATATTGTATTATTGTATGGATATAAATTGGGGGAGGCTGTGGCGATGTATTGCTTTCCGCCATCTATAACTCAACTTCCAGCAGAACAGCGCGCGGCTCTGTTAAACAATGCCGCGCTAATCAATCTCCGAACAACACTACATGTACATATATACCCTATCCAGCTTGTCTTGTATTAGCTCACTAAAATTCGTGGACTCTGGGTCGACTTAGACACTAATTTTACATTAGATTACACGTGGCAAGTCTCCAATTTTTTTGTTCTTTTAACAACTTGATAGTGATCAATCGTCTTTGTGGTTTACATTTTAATTTTATGGAATATCAGTTAATCAGGAGAGCATAGAAAAGCAATTAATGTTATAGTTGTTCAAGAATTAATTAACTACTTGAGACAAATAACAATTACTAGATTTGTATTTTATTTATGTTTGGTGTGTTTTGACACTCATATTGAATAAATGTAATAATTATTGCTTCTTCATTTCTATAAAGATTATAAAAAATAATTCGACATGCAAATAGACTCTACTTTAGTAGAGTTGTATTTTTATTTTTTACTACTTCTCACTTCAATAATAATTAAACTCTATTATTATTATTTAAATTTTGTTGACATACGATGCGACAAAAACCTTTATCTTCTCACATCGTGCAAAAGATATTTGAATAGCTATATATCTTTTACATAAATAGAGGAACTGCAACTTTTCTTTAAATTTCAAATATAATCTACGGTTAGTCGCCCTTTTGTTTAAAAAAAATCACTAATCGTGGAGTTTGGTTCCTAAACCATCAGGACTGAATCATGATACGATGCCTGTTATTTCAATAGTACATGTTATCATTTTGGAATTAACTACTACTTTCTATTTTTATTTATACTTAGAACATGAAAATAATATTATGTTGGTACCCGTATATCATGTATCATATTATATATATTTATATATATATATATATATATATATATATATATATATATATATATATATATATATATATATATATATATATATATATATATATATATATATATATATATATATATATATATATATATATATTAATATGTATATATATATATATATATATATATATATATATATATATATATATATATATATGTATATATATATATATATTATATGTATATGTATATATAGCTACTATCTAGGCCGATGTCAACTAATGGCAATTACAACGTAAACAAAAATCGCAGTTTAGGTTGAAGGTGTCAAGTTCAGATATCGGGGTAAAAGCCAGACTTTGCAAAAAGCGGGTCTCAGATAAGCCACCTAAAACACAATTACTAAATTTCATTAAACGTCCAACTCTTGCAAATGACATCTTGACCCCTTAACGTTCCAGTGCGCGTGTTTCCATTCAAAACTTCCGGCCAGTACCTATGTATAAAGGGAAAATTTCATTTTGCTAATTTAAAATTCGTTTAACACAAAGAAAAGTGTCAACTGTTTAAGATTCGGTTTCGGATTACATCGGAACTTTGAATAATAATAACACCAACATGACTATGAATTTTTTTTTACTTTTTCTTCCTTCCTAATTGTATGTGGCCACAAGTCTGTTGCCGTTTCTTGACAGCCGATTGACAAACCGTGTAACAATTAATAAACATTTGGACTTGCTCCAATCCATAAGGGGATGAGGTATGGACATCCGTTTAATTTCCGATATTCGATCAGTGAAGTTAAGCAGCGCTGATCGAGTCCGGCAATTGGATGGATGAACGATAGCTCATCTAACAGTCGGTAGGCTGTCAACAGACAATCCCGGGAAGGCCGCTAGCCTGATGCAGGCGGAGAGGCAAGCCCGGGTGGAGGGTCGAAGAGACCTACCCAGGAGGTTTGCCACTCTGCTAGCGGTGCAGGCGGGCAGGCCCAGGCGGTGGGTTAGTTGACAGTCGAGGACCGTGGTTCGGAGTCCACGCTAAACTGTAGGTCCCTAGGTAAAAGGGCCCATTGTGGCCTACTTGCCTAGTAAAATAAGTAGCTACTACTACTGCTCCAATCTATAACTTTTATTTCCTGTGTAGTACAGATAACAATGATAATTAATTCATTAATTAGGATATCCGGTGTAGAGTTTCGTAACTAGTCTATATTAAAAATTTTAATTCTGATCTTTAATTCTCATTTTTTACGTATTTCCTTATTTATCAGGGTTGCTTGAATTCACGTGATTTGTCTAGTCAGGGTTGACTCTTATTCTAAAATTTCGATAAACACTCCTTATAGATAATGATCTTTTGCAAAATTAGAATAAAATTTACTACTGAAACAGACAGCTTGTGTGTAGTGCATAATATGCAAAAACATAAAATTTTACAGTTTTGTAACCATAAAACTTCGAAATGGCGCTCCTCATTGTCCATATAAACGAAGTAGTCAAGACCGTTTTACCACAATATTTATTATTGCACTTCCTTTATAAACTATACTGGATAGTACTCATAAATTGCCACAAAGTGTGATACGATTTTTGACAATTGTTTTAAAAATAAGGCGAAGGCGCCAGTGTAGCATAAAAATGTTCGTCTGGAAAAAATGTATAGGCACTCTCGTAACTACATTGTTGTGGTATAAATTGGTGGTGGTATAAAAGTCAATACTTGTCGTGGAAGGCAACTGATTAAAAATTCTAATACATTGAATAAGTTTTAACAATTTACAGGACGGTCCAAAAGTGTGAAGTGGCACTTATTATTATGTCGATTTTTTAATTTATTAGTTATTACCTAATAAAACAATAGCATTTTAGAATAATACAAAAAATCGGGAGAATTAATTAAACATAACTTACCAAACTATGTATATTATTATGCTACTTTGAAATTAAACAGATGGTTCTTACAAGACAGCAATTAATTCGACTTTCTCCTGTAGCGTTGCTAAATACGAATCTGAAGTTGTTCTTTCAAGTTTCAAATGGTACATCTCGAGCAAAAATTAAAGTTTGGTATTTGTGGAGTTACTTGATTCGAAGATGTTAGATTTACAAAATTCAAATAGACATCGTATCAAAGATAGACAAACATTTTAACTTGAGACAACATTTCGATCATTAGCTTTAGTTTAGTACTTTGTTAACTCAAGCTCCAGTTACCTATGCGCAATTTCATGTAGGTAACATGTTTGAGGGTTAGTTAAAGTAAGCGGCGCAGCGTGTCGGAGTGTAAAACTACAAATGTGTATATCATGTGACTGACCATGGAGCCACGCGACTAGTTAAGGGTGTTCTATACATATTAGTATGTGAAATTATTCAATTCAATTATTCCGTTATTTCATTACTAAGGCCATTTCACATAATAATCTTCACTGTACTATCCACAGTGGTACTATCTAATATCTGAACAAAGTCTATCACCACAGTACAAATAATTTTGTTATAAACTTCTACACAACTTTTTTCTTGTATATTCTGTTAGTTGATTAATTGTCATATATTTTCGGATTCCCTATCACTATGGTCAGCATAACATGTTTCGCCACTCAGTTGTAGAATTTTGATAGAGCTTAGTATGTGTATTAACATCGTTTCGGGATCGATTTCACATAAAAATTAATAGTTTTTCTATTGGACACATAAATAAAATGAGCTTCGCTATTAGACTGAAGCCAAAGTCAGAAATTTCTGAGCAGATTCTTATCGCACTGAAGAAACGCCATAGATAACCTCATACTATTTTGTAGAATTTATTTTTGTATCTGTTTAAAACATTTCATATTCTCGAAAACATAAATTTGTGCATATTGTTTCTAAATAATGGGAAAAATAAATACTATAATGGCATAATTTTGGTCGTAGATTCTAGAGATATAATCAAGTTAGAAAGAAATTCTCTCCAGACAGCGTTTGAAACAAGGTAGAATCCTACAATTTTCTTAAATGTAAGAGCGAAAATATCTTTGGATCAAACTAACTTAAATTCATCAAATTTCAGTGCCTCTCGTTCAAAAATATATGCTGTGTGGCATTGAAATTGCAATACCTAGTAATAAATACATAAAGAAAAATGTAATCGTGATTTTTTTTGTATTACTTCAGTATCTACGGCTCCAAATTTTCCGAAATCGTTAATTTCTAAATAAATATTTTTTTCAAATATCAACATCTTTTAGACATCCAATGTTTAAATACTAATTTTCACGACAAACCCATTGACACCTGCAAATCGAAAATCGATTTGATATTAACCCAAATACACAAGTTCTTTGATGAATAATAATTGAAAAATCGAGAAAATACGCCTATCAAGTAGGTATGCCGTACATATGTATAAATTGAATAGATTGAAAACATTCATTTTAACAATAAAACACGTAGTTAGTAACAAGTATACCGTGGAATCAAAAAGAAGTGCTTATAGTTTGCTCTTTATTGTTAAATTTCGTATCTAAAAATGTATGATTTATGATTTACGGCGAATGCCACAAAAATTCACAAAATTCAGCATGTTTGTATGTTAAAAAGTATTCAGACAGGCATCATCCACGTTTTCAATATTTTCCAGTTGTAGAGAGAAAAATCAGAAAAGGAAATAATGGCAATGATAAAACTTTTATCATCGAGGAAGCCACAGGGGGTTTTGTACAGAGTGAATTATGATTCACCTCTAGAAAAGCTGACAATTTCTTTTTGGAGAAATTGGCCAGAAGATACAAGTTCGTCATGAATCGGCAGGAAAAAAATGTTAAAAAACATGGCTACCGCTCTTTTAAATATCAGGTGCATCAGCATTATTGTGCGAAAATGACAAAAGTTTAACTTATTGCGACTAGTTACTTCAAAACAATAACCCCAACTCGAATTTTGTTTCTTTAATATTGTTTTCTGACGGGTCGCAATTCACCAACAATGGAATATTTAATAAACAAAACATTAAACGCAAAAATATTAACATTTAATGAAGGCAAAGTTTTGGAATTAACGAGAGCCAATGAGATTTGATGAATATGTCAGTTTAATTTAATTAAGAGGTTAAATGTTAGCTTGACAAAATGTCAGAAAAATATTTCCGATATTGCATTTAAGAATATAGTGGGACTTTACAGAAAAATTATCGTCCAAACGATTGCATTGATCTTAAGCTATCATCACTCGATTATCGTGTTTTTTTCTAATTTACCCATACCCATATTACACGCATGTATGTGAAGAATTAGAAAAATCCAATATTTAAAAAATGATTTTACATTATTTTAAACATGCCTTTAAGTTGAGCTTGATTGTGGACTCAGATGCTGAAATTAATCATTAAAAAATAAAATATAAACAAAAAAGTCATTCAGAATGATATAATACTCACCTCCATTCAATATAGCCAAACACTCAATAATTAGTAAATTGGCATAAACAAAAACAATTCCCAGTCCTCTCATTTTTATGTAGTTTTTATATTCCTACATTGAAATTTTACACAAACCCATATTTAAATGTCACCTTTAATTTTATACTGTTAAATGTCGTAAACATGTTATTTATTTATTTATTTATATATGTTGATAGAGTTTAGTAGGTGAAATAAATTGTGATAACTCATGTTTAATTAATTATTTGTAATTCCAATTGTATTAAATCATTTGACTATTTGACAGAAGCAATACTGAAACAACGTGGTATCTAGTTGGCGGGAAGCGAAACAAACGTGGACCGCAGACACCATGCGATATGGAGCTTTCGCGATTCAGAACTGTCGGTGGTTGGCCAAACCAAAAGCTCACTGTGTTCCGACTAGCCGTCGACTTCTGAAACAGTTACCCGCTGCACACTTTGCGGTCGCAACCGAACAATTTGCATATAATCAGCCTCCTTCATGTAGCGGGCTTGCGACAGGAAGCTCGATGGACCGTATTCCGGGTACCAGTCTGGATTAGGGCAGTCGATCCGTTTAACAAGGAGTATTTTCTTGGAATAAATCGAGGATATTTTTACATTCGGATGCAAAACATTGCTCAATTGTTTTTTAATAATTAATATGAATGAACACAAAAATAAAATTAAGCTATCCCGTAATTCGATATAAACTAAAAATTTGGAAAAGTGTTGTATGAACCAAAAAATTTATACTTTTTTGTATGTTATTGTTAAAGTGGAAAATTAATGCAAAAAGAAGGAGTACCAGCAAAACGAAATAGACCCACTTCTTTTTTTTTTTTAATTATTAATGGGTCTAACCAAAAGTGAGCTATTTTAGTTTAGATAAATTAATAGTAGTTTATATTAATTTTGTAAACAGAAAAATAAATTTCAATTTCAAAATTATATCGAGTTTCCGCCGACAACTCAAATGTAAGAAAAACGTATGTTTTTAAGCAGGATAACTTACAAAAAATTTAACTTTATATTTTTGATAACCATATAAAATGGATGTAGAAATAGATTTCGTCCACGTAAAATTGAACCTCTATATTATGGATCCCTTATACGCTGTATTCACAAATAATTGTGCAAAATTTGTTTTATAAAATCTGCAGGATTAAATGTTCCCAACATCTTTTTGTACAATCACATACGACTCATTTGATTATACTTTACAATATACGGTGAGATCGTCGTTTCGAATAAAATTTTCAAATGTATGCTATATACAGGGTCACCCAGAATGTTTTATACACGCCGTAATAGTAATAATAAAGATATAATAATGGAATCAGAAATCAGTCAAGAACTAATTTTCTCAGCATACTGTATCCGGTGACCGCCATATTGAAAAAAATACTCCAAAACACACTCTTTAAAAAGGATTGCTTTTTTTAGGCGTTCTTGAAGGTTATGCACATAATCTGATCAGGGCTGGCGCCTAAGAAAAATCGTGATTAATGTTTTCATTTCATTTTAGAATCTAATATTGTTTGATCACGGAAAAAAAATAATGTAAATTGAAGTTATGTTTAATTACCTCGTGAAATAAATTTGGGATTGCCACAAATATAATAACAATTCGATGTCCTGCTACCTTCATTTGGAACAATTTAATAGTTATAAGAGAATTTTCAGATAATCACAAATAGCAACAAATATATCGATAATATTTCACACTCCAAAAATTTTTTTTTGTATTTTCGTAAAAATTTTAGAAATGCTTTTCTCTATTTTGAAGCATTTGCCCACTATGTTTAAAGCATCGATCACTAAAAAATCATGAAAATCTGACGATTACTTGATGAATGAGACGTTGACCTTTTTATTAAAAATCTCTTCCAGCCTCGGCGACTTTTTCCAAATTATGTCTTAAGAAGCGGCTCAGGAATTTATTGGGATTTCGTGTACGTATTGGATACAAAATTATCTATTTAAAAATGTATTGCATTACCTTAGCCCCGAAGTAAGTCCAGTAAGTAGTCTTATTTGACTACATCATCATTGGTGGTGCACGAATCTATCAAATAAGCTGTCTTATAAAATAATATGAACTCGTAAACTTTTTGATAATATTAATGATTATAAATTATTTTTAATGGATGAGGAACCAGTTTCACCCGTACTGCCGTTGTTTTATGTAGGCCAAACCAGCATTTAAAACACAACCGTTATAATTATGGCACGACGAACTTCTGTAAAACTAAATTATATTGTCAAATCACGCTCAGTTGCTCCGTCATGGTCGATTTACTAAGTTTAAAATTTATACTTGTGTTAAATATTATTATGCAGGTAAGTTATTTGAAACTAAATATTAGAAGCTTTATTCAGTTCTATGCTTTTTATTTATTTTCTCATTACTTTTTTCATTTAATAGGACAATAATCCTACTGTCCCTTCGATTTATAAATTATATAATGGAACCATAGTTTTTCGATAAAGTTTTAAATTCTCTATTCAGTCATATGCCAATAAAGTATTAAGCGAATCATACAGAAAGAAAATAAAAATATGGAGTGCAGTAATACGCACCTAACAAAAGAAAACTGGCGAATAATAGCGAAAAGGTAGAGTTGCATATTTTGTAAAAATTCGATTTAAATTCCGCTCCAAATGGAAACGATACCGAGAGCATGAGCAATGAAACAAAAAAAAACTAGTATACGAACATGTTTATCACGAAATTTTACGTTTGGATATAACTTGTATTTCGGAACAACTTCATGGAATTTTTCTCCATCTCCTGAACTACTATGATTTCTAGAAAATTTTAACTTTACTTTCGTCCCAGTAGGTTAATGTATCAAATGCTTCCGACTGTTATTTAGAGAAAAAAATCGTATATGTGGTAAAAATTTGATTTGGATTCAGCATTCAGCTAAAATAAGAAATTCGATGTATTTATAAAAACTAAAAGAAATTATATAAATGTATACATAATATAAAATACATACTTGTAGCTAGAATAATCATGTTACCAATTGAATAAAATTAAAATGTTAAACTTTTAGATTTTCGATTATATTGTCTTAGTTCCTCATATATTAAAAATTCTAAAATAGATTCACAGCTTCTTCTTGTTAGTTCATTTTGTCTTATACCGTTGTTTTGATGAATATCTTTTCTTGTGAAAAGAGTTCGATCGTTTGGGATTAATACATTTAAATTCTTTTGTTCATTTTCCATTTCCTCCTTTTATTAGTATTTCGGTGTTCTGTCAGTCTTAGAGGTCAAATTTCACATTTGTATAGTGCTATGTCCGACACATTTTCATATATCTCTGCAATTTTTTTTGTTCACAGAAACTGAAATTTATTAATTAAGGTTTCAGTAACAAGAGAAATGAACGAACGAGGATTTTTTGATTTCCTATTCAGCCCATGCAAGTGCAGTTAGGTATAATACAGGAATATTTGAACTAAATTTGAGTTAGTGTTTTTTTTTAGGATGTGGCATACCCAACCGAGAAGCACGTATTTTAGGTGGGGAATATTTAAGAGGACACGAATTTCCTTGGGCTAGCTTAATACAAATAAAGGGTGTTAAGTCTTTGCTGGCCACACTAATTAATGACAAGTATTTGATCACCGCTGCTACCAATCTCATTGGGTATATCAATTTTCTCTTGATTATTGTGATAATTTTATTAGTCCACAGGTAGCTTACACAAATGCCAAAACACACTGTACACTATACTCGACGAGTGTTTCGAATCTCAGCTCCGGCAGATAGCAATGTGTGTCCACGTTTTTTTACAGTGTGACCCCCCCCTCCCTTTCGCACATATTAAAAGAAAATGAAACAAAAATTATGAATAAAGTGTAAATTACTTCACTTCACGCCACCTTACTTGTCTTATTTTTAGATTAACTCCCCTAGATATCAAAGTGACCATTGGACAGTTCGACAGATGTTTTCCTGATGTATCTTCTGTTAATATGAGCGTAGAAAAAATAATCTTGCATCCAGATTTTAATCCAGGAAACAGAGCTCACGATATGGCTCTGTTAAAATTAAGCTCGCCAGTTAATATTGAACGAAGAGTCTCGCCGATATGTTTGGCTGTACCGAGTAAGTGAAAAAATACAATTAAAAAAAATGTTATTTGTTACTAATCGCACCCTAACACCCTGAAGTTAGATATCTGTCTGTGTGTTTGTCGACCGTTTCTTATAAATACGATTAGTTCAAGATATTGTAACATGACAAGTTTAGAGCAAGATGATAGTTTTGTTACAAAAATGTAACATTCTATTGCCATTCAATATACAGAGTGTTTTCTTAAGGTCGAATAAATTCTTATATTTTAAATTTATTCGCAAATGACAACATCCAACTGCACTTTTTCCATTTTTATAGCTGTTTTTTTTTTTGTGACAGCTCAGTATGCTCTAAACCAAATTGAGAATCATATCTAATCTAGAGATTTAACAAAGAAAACCGCAGCAAGCTCCTCTTCAAAAAAAAACTTTTTAATTGCCAAAAGATCAGATTTTTCTCGATGTTTATTGAACTTTCTTTTATCTATTTTTTTTCAGAAACTATATAATTAATCACATCTGCCCTAAAATATTTATTTAAATTATCTTCTGTTCGACAATACTTCCAGTTTTCTGCTCAAACTGTAAATACAGTCTACATCAAACGAGTCTAGTTCAGAAAAATTTTATAGAAGTCCAACAGATTTTGTAATTATATTTTTAATAAACTTCTATCATGGTAAGTTGGAAAGTCTGGGATAAAAAGCATATTAAACCGTATTATTTTAGAAAAATTGCCAGCCTAGCATGTATCTAAATTGTTCATCTATTGTATAAGGACGACATCACGAGTACATTTACTTCATAAGAAAAGAAAATAGCTATTTGTATAACAAGGGAGGAATGTGTAACATTTCATCCTGCGGATGAAGTTTAATCATCCAAGGGCTGAAATGTCACTTTCCTTCCATGTTATACATACGATTTTTTCCACGACTTCTAATATGAAAAACGAGGAAAAGAAAATAACATTTCTTAAATGTATACATTATGACAGTTTTAATAGTAATTTGAATAGTGGAATATTAAAATACCAGTTTCAAACGTTGTTGTGGTGACAAAAATTAATTAAGTCAACAAACCAAATTGTCGCGCGCAATTATATTTATAAAAAATTTGCTCTTAGTCAAAAAAGAATGAATAATAATTACTACACGAAAGTGACATAAAAAATATAGCAAATATTATTAATTTTGATTTTGATATTTTAGCGGACATTGATAATAATCGAAAATGCAGGGCATAAATTACCTTCCTCCCTAGGGAGAAAAATATTATTTTCAATAGAGGTCGTAAAAAAATAATTTATTTCAAGTGATTAGTGGAAATGCCGTTTTCTACGAATACATCAATTTATTGTACCACCTTATAGCTAGACTTACAGCTTTCAATGTGTAGGTACGGAAAATGCTACAATTATTAAATCACCTTTAAACCATTCAGATGAAACGGAACTTTCGTCATACTTCTCCACATTCAGCTATATTTTTGAAATTTACCTCCATCCTTTGTTAAGGAATTTGTTCAACTACAACTTTTGCCTGAACTAGCTTATGAACTTACAGAACTACCAAATTTGATTGAAGAAATCACAAACGATCTAACAATAGACACTGCAGTAGTTTCCACACACACCAAAACACTCGATACTAACCCCGACCCGCGTTTCGCTAACCAAGTTGGCATTATTTGGAGATAATTGAAAACAACATATTAACATAGGTACCTAAACTCTAATCTCAGTTTGACGAACCGAGACCGGATAAAACGTGGTTCGTATTGAATGCATACAAATTTTAAATTTTCTCTCTCATTTCTAAATGTCGAAGAATTTCGAGGAGCCTTCTTAAATCCCTAATTATGTTAACAACCAGGGGCTGGCTTTAACTTTAACCAGCAGATAATTTCCTTGGATGCGATTGTATCAATAATTGTTTGCATGGAAATTATCTACTGAGTAATAATTAACGGAAGATGAAAAATTCGATCCTACACCTACCTAAACCTAAATGCTCGTTTGCACGTGGCCAAAATTATTAGAAACCATTTCTATGACGTCGGTATTGAAGTCCTAGACTGGCCAGCACGTAGTCCTGACCTAAATCTCATAGAACACGTATGGGATATATTTTGGAAATACGGATCAGGCATCGCTGTGGATATTTGCTATCACTGCAGCAACTTAGGGATGCACTACAGAAAGAGTGGGGTAACATTCCTCCAGAGGCCATCCAACACGAAATTGTAAGCAAGCAACGTAGACTTAAGAGTGTAATCATAGCTAGGGGAGGCAATACTCGTTATTAAATAAAGGAATTTCATTCTATAATCGCCTATTTTTTGTTCATGTCATGTGCTCAAATTCTCGTCGGACAACTTTCATCCTAAAAATTGATCCTTCTAAAACAACGATGTTTTTTAAACGAAAAGGTTTAGAAAAGACACCAAGAAACAATTTTACACTTTTTGTTTACACTGCGAAAAATTTTAATTAAAAATATACCAATTTTTCTTGCTATCCCACTTTTTGTGCCGGTCAGTGTACTTCTTGAATTAGATCATTTGAATCGAGTAGCTCCCTTACAGGGTGGGGCAATAGTGCGTCTGACTTCGATATGTCGACTTCTATGATAGCTAGAAACTTTATTTAAAAACACAAATAAACTAGACAAAAAAGTGTATAACCGGAAATTATTTTCGAATATACAGGGTGAGCCAAGACGATTCTACAGGGTCAAATAACATTTTTTTTAAATAGAATGCCATGTATATCAGAACATTTTTTTGAAACCTCTTTGTGGCCTCCTTCCATTTCTGTATTATTATTGACTCTCTCCCAACCACTTAGATATAATGATTTTTTTTGTTGTTGAAATTATGCAATTTACACGTTTATATTATATTTAAAAAATCACTACAGTCATAATTATCGATTTCAAAAAAAATATATGTTAGTAGGTACCAGTTATAAGACATCTATGTGATGACACTCAGCCATTTTCACTTCCTAAAAGTATACAGGGTGGCCAAAATAATTTTTAAATTTACAACTATTTGAACTGACTTTTCTCAGTTTTTTTTTCAAATGGAACACCCTGTATATTTCCGGACGATGTGATGAAGAATTGAAAAACGAACATTTTTTTCTACGTACATCCCTATGGCTATTTGTAACCATTTTCGATTTATTGAACAATAACTGAAAAATTCAGCATTAGAAATTAATAATATTTTTTTTCTGTAATTCGATAGAAGATATTATAAAAAGTGCCCATGCTGCCCATTTTGATTGACACACATTTCTATGCGTCTTTGGAATGATGTTTCTACTGTTCATGAAATTGCCGGAGCGATACTTCTAAAAGTATTTGTTATCCTTTCCTTCAAATTTTGAGTTGTTGTTGGTGTGATGTTTTTATAGACATCATGTAACACGCTTATTATAATACCTTCTCTTGAATTATTTGAAAAAAATCCTCATTTTTAATTTTTATTGTTCAATAAATTGAAAATTATCACAGATAGCTATAGGAATATACGTACAAAAAATGTTCGTTTTTCAATCCTACATCACATCGTCCGAAAATATACAGGGTGTTCCATTTGAAAAAAATTGGGAAAATTCAGTTCATATAGTTGTAAATTTAAAAATTATTTTTGGCCACCCTGTATACTTTTAGGAAGTGAAAATGGCTGAGTGCCATCACACTGATGTGTCATAACTGGTATTAACATATTTTTTCTTAAATTTGACTGTTGTGATTGTAGTGATATTTTTAATGTACACATGTAAATGGTATAATTTCAATAAAAAAAAATCATTACATCCAAGTGGATGGGAGAAAGTCAATAACAATACAGGAGTGAAAGGAGGCCACAAAGAGGTTTTAAAAAATGTTCTGATATACATAGCATTTTATTTAAAAAAAATGTTACTTGACCCTGTAGAATCGCCTTGGCTCACCCTGTATATTCGAATAGAATTTCTGGTTATAGATCTTTTTTGTCTAGTTTATTTATGTTTTTAAGTCAAGTGTCTAGCTACAATAGAACTCAAGATATCGAGGTTCGTCGAACGCACTATTGCCCCACCCTGTATAGTCCAAGATCTGTAATTGGTACACCGGGAAACAATGAACAAACCACAAAAGAAATAAAATTCCACCCTCTTGCAACTGAATGATACTGGCTTCATTATTGAAATCATAGGAATTAATGACTGAAAAACTGATTGTGCACTGGGTAAAATTTCTAACATTTTCGTCAACCATTTTGATAGGTGGTAAGTTGTAGATCCATTTATTGACGACAGTGTTGTTAATTTAAGTTTAGTTTTAATCCTCTCCATGATACCAACTTAGTTGGCGAAGCACGCGTTGACTGTAGTACCGAATGTTTTGGTGTTTGCGGAAACTATCTACTTGTGTTAACGTCGTAACATCAAAGGTTCCAATACAGACACAGATACAGTTTTAATAAATCTTTTTTTTTTTTTTAATTCAGTATAACCTCTAAAACATTGAGTACCGTTAAATATGTTATTTATCCACTTTCTTACACATTTTTCTCACATGTGTTATTTCAGACACCCTATATTTGGGTCAAGTAGCCACGGTATTTGGATGGTCAGAGGATGAAACTGAAGAAGGTCCAATTTCAGGATCCTGTAGACCAAGGAAATTAGGGCTTCCTATTCTAGGACCGACAGAATGTTTAGGAGCTGCATTTGAGCCGCAATACGTCAGTACTGACACAGGATGCATTGGAGTTATTGGATTGCCTAATCCCGTTTGTAAGGTAGAAAATATTTTATGAAAACTGAGAACATAAATATGTTTAATTTGATACTAATTTTTTTTGGATATAGCGGGTGTTAATGGAATCATTAGACAAGCCATAGTGTCCAGAATTTTCAGGATGTAATACGAAAACCTGGAATGGTCGATATATACGAAAACGGCCAATTTTTCAATATTTGACACTTTTCCATCCATTCCAGTTCCCCATAAGTGACCACAACCTAGAAATTTGAAATGAAACACCCTGTATATTTTTGCATTTTTGGAATTCGGAGACGATTTTCAGTACGACTGCACTGTTGTTTTTTTTTTTTAATTTAAGCGTACTTGAATTTTTAAAGCCTTTTTATGTTTGCATCTATTTTCCAGTGAGCGCATTCAAATCAATCTAATAATGGACTAAAACGATAAGAGAAAAATTTAGGCGAGAGATATTTTTCAAATTACTATAGTACCTATGACTATCCAAAATTTCCACTAATTTAAATGTTATTTTCTTTTCAAATGGCAACATCTTAGACATCTAGCATTTAAATCCTAATTTTCATGACAAATCTATTGATACCCTAAAATCGAAAATCGGTTTGATATTAACCCAAATATACAAGTTCCTTGGTAATTAGATTATTAAAAAATACGCTTATCACCATTTGGAAAATTTACTTGTTTAAAAATTAGCGATTTCGGACATTTTTGGATAGTCGTAATACTAAAGCAATTCAAATAAATTCACGATTACATTTTTCTCATCACTTTAGACTCAGATTATTTGAGTGCGTTTATTGCGCTCTAGAATCTAGACGCCAAAATATAAATGACTCTAAAAGCTCGAGTACGCTTGAATTAAAAAAGAGAACAGTGCAGTTATACTTAAAATCGTCTCCGGAATCAAACAATGTACAACATACAGGGTGTTCCATATAGAATTTCAAAGTTCGGGTTATTTACGGAAACGGAAATAATGGAAAAGTGTAAAAAAACTGATAAGTTGACCATTTTGCTCCTAGGTTTTACTCTTAATTCTTGAAAATTCCAAAAACAATCCCAAGTAGTATACCGAGATCACGGCAACGTTATGACACCTGTCCTAACATTGGCGTGACCAAATTACAACTCCATATGCCACTTGGGATGCAGTGGCGTGCCCAGGTAATGGTTAGAGGGGTTCAAGCTCCACCCTCCCCTGTCTGTGTCGCCGCCCTAACGCCCCAAGCAAAACGCTGTGAAAATTTGTTAAATAACTATTGAAGATAAATCGGTTCCTTCTTAAATATTTAATGACATTCTATACAGATTGTAATCCTTTAACTCTTACATTGCCTTATCAGTGGGCGGCATACTCCGCATTACATGCTTGTGCCACGTTCAAACATAATCTATTCAAGTGGTCGTTAACTAAAGGCAAACATATAAGGCGAATCATGCTACTACTTATTTAAGTTGGTCGGCTTTCACTATATTTATTAGCACCCTCAGGACTAATTCAATTGAGTTTTTCTTGTTTATAGCCAGTAATAAATTAAATAACAAACAAAAACTGGTACAAATCACAGGTTGAAGTAAATCTCGAAGTAAATACAACATAAAACATATAAATGACCTGTAACGTTTCAACAACGATACACAGCAAATTTGCTGTGCATCGTGGAAAGGGAATATACAAAAAGAGTCAAATGTGAATTACCCAAAGAGCGCAGGCCGTCTTAAAGATGTCGTCTTTAGGTTCAAACTTTGCCTGAAACGCCTAAAGACCTAAAAAACACATTTTATGGATGCCTTCTTAAAGATGCTTTATTACAACATTTTTAAAATGTATTTTAAACTCCCTCATAGGACATTTTTAACAGAACATTCATCAAAAAATTCATTTACCGCCATCCTTCCTCCATCTCAAATTAACCAAAAAAGAGCTTTATAGATATTTCTAGCTAACATGTTTTTATAATTTCCAAAAATTCAAATATGAATTATCATTTTTCATGCTGTCATCACAGAATCGATAAAAATATAAATAATAGGGGTTATGAATGAAATTCATTCCGAGTGCTTAGATTACCATCTCTATCCTTGCTAATCTTGTGGTTTCTTAAATTTAGTTTAGTTATAGCGACAATATTGTTTAGAATACTGTGATAATGGTCGGCGCCAGCTAGCTGAAATGTGGTAAAACGAGCACCGATATGATTATATTGTATTTCCGGGCGTGTTTTTGCAAATTTTCTTTACTTCTGAGGAAACCAACTGCAATATTGGGCGAAAAGTTAAACAGTAATCATGTTAAGGTATCGTGAGGACTGTTCGGTGCTTAGCGGCTACTCAGATAGACAGTAACAAGAAAAATCGAGTTACATCAGATAACAACCGTGAAAGTTTACATCATCGATTAAATCGACATACTTTTTGAAAACGCACTGTAAGGGGGAGGGTATCATTAAAATGCATATGCATAGGATAGACATCTATAAGATGTTGTAGAAAGATGTCACTAAGACGTTACCTTTTGTAACATCAGATTATAAGGCAACTTTTGAATGTCTTTCAGGCATAAAAGGGCGTCCATAAGATAGAACATCGAAATCAGATGTCATGTTGACGTCTTTAAGATGTCTTTGTACTGTTTGGGTACCAAATGTGTCAGCAAAACATTTCGCAGAAGCTACCGGCATGCTGATTGTTATTAATAATTTTGAGGTCAAATTTTTATTAATATTTTGGAAAGAAAATATTTTCACTATCAAATTATTTACAAATATCAAAAATTTATTTAAATGACGCTTCCACCGACCATCAAAAATAGAGACATATATGTAGTTTTAGATAAGTTCACAAGTATAAAAAGGAGGAATATTATTATGATTCTGCTATAGGTTTGATGAGCTTCAGCCTATTTCATACAAGTTGTGTTCACTATTTTGTTCAATCGTTCATTACCATTTAGGCCCCCCAAGAATGATGTGCCGTTTCCGCCCTGAAAGGCTCGGCACACCACTGTTGGGATGACTTCTCTAATGATTAGAGTTGGCAGAAATGTGCGGCGGGTACGCATCATAATAAGCATAATAAAAGAAATTAACTAGTAACAAAAGCAATAAACTGTTACAATTTATAACAATGTATGCACATGAATCATTATTTTATTTATAATATTTTAGGTAGACGCAGGTGGGCCAGTAATGTTTCGTTCTCACCAAGGAGTGTACGAACTGATAGGTATGAATAAAATATTGACGGGTTGTTATACATATTTAAAAATAATAACTGTATAGATGATACTTTATTTTTAGGTGTGCTTACGGATAAAAATGAATGTAGATCAAAACCGAGCGTGGCATTGTACACACATGTAAATGACCACATACTTTGGATTACACAAAACACCAGAGATGCATGTTATTGCTTTAAAACATAGTTTATAGTTCTATTAATTCTCAAATGTTGTACAACTTACAGTTCCAATGACTAGAGTTTATTCATTATCTATTTATTTATTTTATTACTACAGTTATTTTTTCTTTTGAATGCTTTCTCACGTACACAGTAATATAGGAGTTGTGAGTTCCACCATCATCGTTAACTTTGTTATTTCTAACTGCAAACGGCATATAAAGAAATTACAATATTTTTTAAATATTTTGAAAATCCGTATTACCAAGACAATTGGAGCTATTTTTAATAACTTATTTTTTTATCAGTATCGGCTGGTGGACTTGGGTTATATAATATCTCAATATTGGAGCATGTAACCCAAGCAATATTTTAAGGCACGACTATCAGTACTGATTGAAGAGGTTTTGCAGAAAAAAAAGGTGCAAAAATGCGCAGCCTCCCCAGATTACTTCTAGACCATTAGTAAAATCTTTGCAAACTATTTTTTTTCGTAATTAGAAGGAAAATTTATCACCCGGTTTTTTTTTGTTTTCGAAAATGTTGATTTTTTTGTAGTTATGACACTTTGAAATTTAAGTTCCTCATTTTCGAAAACCAAAAAAAAAAAAACGGTGTGATAAATTATCATTCTGTTTACGAAAAAAAATTGTGTACCTACAAAGATTTTACTAATGGTCTAGAAGTAATCTGGGGAGGCTGCGCATTTTTGTAACTTTTTTTCGAAAATTTTTTTCTGCAAAACTTCCTCAATCAGTACTGATAGTCGTGCCCTCAAATATTGCTTGGGTTCCATGCTCCAATACTGAGATATGGTACAACCTAAATCCACCAGTCGACACTGTTTTCTATAAACTATATTCTGCTTCTAAGTTTCCTTTAGATCTCCCTTATTATCAGAGATAGATCCATCAACCTCTATATCATTGTATTCGTGAGTGATCGTTCTAATCAAATATACAGTGTGTCCAATTTATAAAAATAAAATGAGTAGCTGTAGCTATTGCGTAAGGTTCCATTATTTTTCTAATAAGAGTTTCAAAATCTACATGAAAAGTCCTATAACTTTTGCATTTACCATTTTTTCGTAATAATAAATATAAAAATAAAATTAAACAAATGTACATTATTTTTATGAAGCGTATAGACAATAGACATTTATAAATATAAATTGAGGGTGTTGTAGGTAATTTATTTGCTTTAAAACTTTGTAAGCAATGTTCTCCTGATTTTAAATTATCAATCTGGATCAGATAAGCTGTTTCTGGCAAATAAATTGCTCTTAACTAATTTAAATTACCTACGCGGGTGCGGGTAGGATGTCAATACTTTATACTAAATATCCGTTACTCGGCGAGATCCGAAGTACGGGGTACTTGTTTACAAAAAAATATCCGTTATTTGGGTCATTTTGGACATTCTCTCACAGCTGACGCAATTGAAATAGATATATGCGTTGCAGTGGCGGCTAGTCAGGGGAGGCTGAACCTCCTCTACAATTTTGGGAGAAGCAGAATATCTCCAAACTAATATTTTTCACAAGTAGAAATTACTACTTAGATATATCTCATTTCTCAATGTTGTTTATAATTCATTAATTAATTTTCAGTGTAAAAAAAACTGCATTTCCTTTCCACAAACATGTAACATTGTAGTCCGGATAGTCCACTCCACGTATGCATATTTTCCGATCTCTCATTACGCTTTCGCGCTTGCTTGGATGAACTGAGGCACGTCTGTGAACTGAGGCTAGCGACGAGCCAAACCTCATTTCAATACATTGTTCGTGACCTTGAATTACGGCGCGTTTCAGCAATCTGAATCTGTAAAGTTAGTGCAGCTAGCCTCTAGCATCCCATCTCTTTCTAGCGCATGTACACTTCAGTTGAACGTTGATCCTCTCTCTCACAACAGTTTATAGAACAAGGACAGTGGCAATTTGTGGTTTCGTGGGAGAACAACATAAACGTAATAAAATATTTAACAGGTGGTGCTTGAAAAATGAGTGCTCTAGGTGAAAATATTCCCAACGACATGTCTTGTTGTCCAGACGTGGGGGATTATTTGTTGTTAAATGGATTTAGTTCTCTTAGATCAAAAGGTAAGAATTTAAAAAAATGGTCAGACCTACACCGTCAATGCCGTCATTAGTTGTCATAAGTGGTAAACAAAACAGAGGGTTAGTGATAGCAATTTTCAAAAAATCGAGTGGTTAACGGCATCAGCAGTTAGAAACAAATTATATTGTTGGAAATGTTTGTCATTTACTCTCAATTTGGGGCAGGGCCGGGTTTAATAATTTGCATAATTTGTCACGAGGTTTAGAAAGGCATGAAAAATCGCAGGAGCATATTTCATCTTGCATTAAATTCGAAATGTTGGGTCAACAAAATACTGTAAATTTTTTGGATTCTGCGCATGAAAGAGAAATAGAAAATTTTAATGAAAAAGTCCGTGAAAATAGGGAAATATTAAAGAGATTAATTGATGCAGTTATATATTTATCTTCTCAAGGAAATTCTTTTCGAGGACATGACGAAAAACGCGATTCGTATAATAAAGGAAATTTCAAGGAGCTAATAGATTTTTTTAAAAACGTGTGATCCAAAATTAGAGAACTTTTTGAATAACGCCACTTTTTTTGTTTTTGGGACGCCTAAATCAATTCAAAATGACATAATTGAGAGTGTTAGCTTCATTAATAAAGGCAAAATTTATGAAGAACTACATAATTGCGAAATTTTCTCGTGCCAAATTGATGAAACCACGGACATTACTTATAAATCTCAACTTTCCGTAATTTTTAGATATGTAATGCACGGTGAAGTTGTTGGTTTGTTGGTTTTATTGATGTGAGTAGTGGAAAAAACGCAGACAGTTTATTTAAATTATTAATCGACGAATTTGGTAAATTTGATTTGAAAAATAAATTAGTTGCACAAACTTATGACGGCGCTGCGGTCATGTCAGGACATCTTAATGGACTCCAAACTAAAATAAAAGATATTGCTCTTCAAGCTGAACTATGTGTGTTGTATTCTGACCAGCAACTTTTAGCAAAATCAAAATCGCCTCAAGAAATGCTTACTTTTATATAAAAGTAAGTATGTATATACATATAATAATAATTTAAAAAGCTGTCTCTCCGAACTGTACAAACTTATATCTTTAGTGTCAACAATTCCGGTAACCTCAGCTTCTGTAGAACGATCGTTTTCAGCACTCAAACCCATAAAAATATTTACTAGTAGAAACACAATAGCTCCAAACCGCCTGTCTAATATATCCCTTATATCAATAGAAAAACGTTTTTTGTCAGAGTTGAAGAAAAATGATTTATTTTCATTTTATGAAGATGTAATCAACCATTTTGCTAGTTCTGAAAATCACAGGTTACCACTGATTTATAAAAATATTTATACTTTACACCAAAGATTAATATAGTTAGTTATTATTTTAGAAGAAATAGTTATTTACGTTATTTATTTTTTAGAAAATATTTTTTATGTAACTTCTTCTCAAAACTATTTTAATTTTTATTAAAAGTAATAATTTTACACTGGCAGTGATAATGAATACAATTTTTGTTTCTAGAAAAACACTTTTATTTGTCCATTTTTTTCCAAAACTATTTTGATTTTTATTAGAAGTTATAATTTAATTATAAGTGGGATAGTAGGGCTACTATGGCGATAGTAGCGTTGCTCTGGCGATCAACCCACGCCAAAAAAATGTAACGCGCCGTTGTATTACCTCAAGGGTGGTGGGAAAATGTGCAAATTGCAATGACTTCAGAATATTTCTGAAGTCATTGGCAAATTGTAATCATATTGAAATTTAGTTGCCGTTTAAATTTCAAGCCTCCTCTATGGACAATATCACGAGCCGTCACTGATGCGTTATTACTTATTACGCCACGATAGTCAGGTCCAAATTACCGTAGTTATACTAATACAAGTGCATTCGCAATACATTTTAGTAGTTGTGGCAGAGATAATGTATAACTCTGAGTTGTGGGTATGTGGTTGTGGATCACGATGTGCATAGGGGAGCACTCAAGATGTGCAAAACAATGCGATTCGAAATGCTTAAGAGCTTTGCTAAACCGAACCGGTCAATTTCGTATCTGCTAAACAATTAAATGAAACACGTACATTACAAGTGCAATGAACTTCCCTTGCCCTTCGTTCGTAACCTTCATTCTTCCATGATCATTAAATTATATGAAAAAATATTGAATTTTAAAGAATTGATTTGACATATCTCAAATATTAGCTAAGCAGCAAACTTTTGTAATACAACAGTAATAATTCATAGTTACAAATTACACCGGCAGATGGAAGTACTTCCTGACGAATACGAAAATTACGTTTCCATAGGTTGAGTCGCTAGTGTAGGGTGAGGTCTATGTCACTGAATGTTAATGTTTACTATGGCTTTTTAACGCAAGTTTTTAATATTTTTTATAAAAATTAGCTGAAAATCATTTAACACTGATGGCAGAAGGGGAAAGTAACAATTTACTTGCTCAGTAGGGAAATTATTGTACCTCTCAGAGGTGTCTTATGTCATTAATGTTAGGTTACATCAAGCATGAGCATGATGAAGACAACGAATATGCATGATTATTACTTACGATTTTCTGTAGTAGACTCCTTTGGTAACGCATAATCGTTAGGATTAAAATGTTCCTTACAAACACACGAATGTTTCAAAGGAGTAAGGTTATGCCTGCGAATCGCTACCAACCACTGTTTTAGGCGAATTTTATCTCTCGGAAGCATATGTCCGCCTTTTGTTTCCGAACAAAATAGAACTGCACAACACTGAGGCATAATTAACAAGTCTTTTTTATTTACTGGTGTACGAAATAATTATAATAAAATCCTATAAACTTTTTCCGCGACTAACAATAACTTTTGACAGGACCTTACTCGCCAGTGGCGCCAACTGGTGAACCTAAAAACGTTAGCCCTCATTTAGTTCACAGAACATATTTATAGCGTTTTCCATTAGTAAGAAACTAAAGTAGTAATTTTTGCTCAGAGTGCATATTTTTCTTCACGACGTTTCAGAGGTCTTGCTCTACTGCCAGTGCAATTAAAAAATGACGGAAAATGTACAAAGAAAAGAAGCTGTTAATTTCTAACGCACCGAAACACCTGCAACCAACTGAAGAGTTTGTTGAAAATGTTATATAATTTATATGGAATTCTGGGTCATTTCTAAAAAAATCCATAATTTCACTTGCGAAAACTCGTGAATCTGACATAACTTCTACATTCCACACCACAAACCAAAAAGATGTATCTATCTATATAGGATCGAATTCTCATTGTACTAGATCAGAGACAAATATTTTATTTTTGTCTATGAATAATGTTCTGTGGAGCATATCTCTAACCGGTGCAGTCAGGCTACCCGAGTGCGACCATCGGCATTGGAAAACGCTATTAATTGTTCTCGCAGACCACCTCTGCTTGTTCAGTTATTCTGTGATGGTCAGAGAGTGGTCAGTCACAGCACAGAACAGAAAAAGATCACAGAGTAATCTCTGGTTGTGTTGTACGTTTTTAAGATTAACCTAGAATAAGAGAATATCTTAAAATGCCTGAACCTGAAAATTTGTGTGACGTTGTCATGCTAGTGAGTGATATAAAGCACAAGTAAGTCTCTGTTTTTCCAATGTTTTCCCTATATTTTTATTGTCACTAACGTTGTGTTACAGAAAATTGTATAATTCGTATGACATCGCGCTAAGAACTGAAGAATTGCTGGAGAAATTAATATCACAAGGACAATGGAAAAGTGCTCGGTATATGTTATATTACATATATTTATTAACAATTGCATTAATCTCTATTTGTACAGGGAGCTTATGACTTTGGTGAAAATAAGGATAAAGTATATCACAGACAATCTTCCACAAGAGGCAACAGCTGCAAACATAATGAGACACGTGTTAAAAGTCATTAGAGAAGAGTATGAGACTGCTTCTAAGGTAAATTGATAATTAACTGTATTATTATTAAAGTAATTATAAAATTGTCTTAGTGTCCTTCAAGAAAAAATGTATGACAGTTCAAGAGTAAACGAAAATTACTGTGGTTGTAATTTTGTGTTTTTTTTTTATGTTCTACCACAGAAAAGTAACGTGGAAAAAACGCTAAGTTAAAACGGTAATAATTTTCATTCAAACTGTTACTAATTCTTTTCCCAAACTTTAACTTTAAAGGAGGAAGTTTTATGAAAATTGTTCATTTTATAACAGACAAGGACTTTTAATTCTGAATCTTTTTTTAGAAAAAAGGTGAAGGACAATCCCTACATCAGTTGGTAACAGCAAATCTCAATAATGTGCTTGATTATTCAGATTCTTTAATCAATTTAAAATCTAGTTTGCTAGATCACCTGACTGAATACAAAGTTGAGCTGGAATCAAGGTAAAAATTCTACAATATTAAAAAATAGATTAACGATATAAACAATGATTTTTAAATAAATCTGAAGTATGATTCAGGAAATAGAAATCAAAATAACTACTAGTAAAAAATTCTGTAGAAGTATTATAATTATTCACATGAAATATCTAGTGATGGAATAATTCGAAGAAAATTGTACAAGTATCTTATTGTGGTTAATTAAAACTTAATGTTATTAAACTTGCACAAGAGAGAGAGACAGAGAGAGAAATATTAGTTTGGCCTAATTATAGACCAAATGTGCTTTTTGTCAGTAATTTAATTAATACCTAGGTAATCAAAAAGCCTAAATTGTCTGATGTTCTATAACTACCTACTATATGCTATCGAGGGCATCATATCATAAGGGTATATAATCATGGCACAAATACTGGCATTTACGCCCTTATGATGCCTTCGATATGATTGGGGGCAATAAAGAAGTTTTCAAAATTCATATCTCATTAAAAATAACAAACATCTTATAAAACTATGCTGAAACCTGAATATTTTATTTTTCATGAAATCGTTACTTTTCTTACTGTAGGTATCTATAAATTGAAAGTATAATTTGTTCTTTACATAAGTTGTTTTTCTCAGCACAGAAAATATTGCAGCTCAAGCATCGGAGCATATCCACATGAATGAAATAATACTCACAGTGGGTAAATCCAACACAGTGGAAAAATTCTTAAAGTCGGCTGCCAAAAAGAGAGCATTCAATGTAATCGTTGTAGAAGGTGCACCATTCTACCATGTAAGGGCTATTTATAATTTCATTTCTTATAACTACACAATAATGTGTTCATTAACTATACTTTCTAAAATTATTAATTTTTAACGTCTCCAGGTTCTGTCATAATATGCATTTTTAGGGTCATATAATGGCAGCATGTTTAGCCAAATGCAGTATTCAAACCACTGTCATTCCTGACTCGGCAGTTTTTGCAATGATGTCTCGAGTAAATAAAGTTATAATTGGGACCCACACTGTACTCGCAAATGGCGGTTTACGTACTGCTAGTGGAATACATGCAGTTGCTCTTGCTGCTAAGCATTATTCTGTTCCTGTAAGTTGAAACTTTTCAGCATATTGGTTAAGTCAATGTATCCTACAATTTTATATATAAACTTATTAAGTTGTTAAGTTGCATCATCCCACCACCCCTATATAAAAATATATTGAAGCATAAAATGTGTAGTGTCTACCAGAGCTGGGCAGTCGTTGAGTATCTAATTAACTACTTTTTTTTTGTAAAAGTAGTTGCAGGAGCGGATTTAAGTTAGATTGCGCCCTAGGTCTATTTCGATGTGGCGCTCTTGTTTCGTAATGGTACATGGTATATGGATATGAATAATTAAGCCCAAGTCCTGATTCAGATTATTTTTAGCACAATTTATTTCTTCTATGATTTATGTATTATGATGATTGTACTTGCAATCAAAACGTTGCTGATGTTAATAAATAAATCGTGTCAAAAATAATTTAGATCGGGACTTCTCTTAAATTGTCCTTTGGGAAGGGTCTCAAATCACGTAAAACCACAACAAATCAGTTTTTTTTTTTTGTCATCCTACAATTGTAAATTATGGTAAATTAATATATATATTTTTTATTACTGAGTAACAGACAAATATTGTGTTTATATTTTTAATAAATAATATAAAAACAATTTAGTTTTACAAATAGATATAATATGCTATGCTTAAGAGTAATTTATTTTTTTAAACTTTTTGTTTGATATTTTCAATTTTAGTGATTACATACTTGTAATCTTTGAATCATAAAAGCGGAGAACAAGCTCTAAAATTTGTCCGATCAGTCAATGGAAAACCCAGTCGATTTTGAATTTTATCGCCTTTGAAATGTTGCCGCCCCTCAAATGTTGTCTCCCTAGGCCCTGGCCTCGCGGGCCTAAACCTAATCCGTTCCTGAGTAGTTGTACTCAAACTACTTTTTGCCATGTAGTAGTGTAAATCTTAAAAATCTTAAAATAATCACAAAAATAGTCTAAAAACTAGTTACCTACATAGTTCTAACTACTTCAGGTAGTGTAACTACTTTTTGTAATTTAACTACTTTTGAACATATTTAAATCGGAGAAGAGTCATAAAAAATAAACTAGAATCACAATTATTGCAATACTTAGAAGATAAAAGAAATGATAGAAATGCTCTATGACTATAATTTACCATCTTCAGCACCTGTAGAACGTATGTTTAATTTTGCAACCTTGCTGAATTCGTCTAGAAGGCATGCAATCGTTGAAAACCTTTTTGGTATTTTTAAAAGCAAATTTAAAATAATTTATAACTGTATTTCTTTTTCAACAATTTTTTAAAGTAAAATTAATGTTTGTTTTTGGCGATTTTTTTTGTAATTTTATAAATATATTTAAGTATTAAGATTTGTCATACTATCTGAAAATTTTAAATACATTTTAAATTCTAAACAAAGCTTTTTATTTTGTGTTTTTTGTTTATATATGGTAGTTAAAAAAAGTAGTTGAAATTCTAACTACTGACTACTAGTAGTTTAACTACTTTTTTGGATAAGTAGTTCAACTACCAAGTGGATTAATTACTTTTTTATTTAAGTAGTTATACTCCACTATTTTCGTCAAATAGTTTGCCCAGCTCTGGTATCTACTTATGAATTAAAATTTTTAGGTGATGGTTTTATCACACATGCATAAGTTTACACCGGTTTATGTTGCTTCCCATGACCATGGAGCATTTAATGTCTGCGTATCCCCTGCCAACATAATTCCATATTCTACTGGACAGTTGTTGAACAAAATAGAAGTTTACAACCCAGTCTTTGATTATGTCCCACCAGAACTTGTCACGCTGTTTATATCTCACCAGTAAGAAAACAGTTAATCAAGAAATACATGTATTACAATTATTTTATATCTTTTAGGGGAGGAAAACGCACCATCATATGTGTACCGTTTGTTATCAGAATTATACCATCAAGATGATTACGACATCTAAGAAATTAAAACATTGATTATAGTTTTAATAAATATAGAAATGGTACTATTTATTTACTTACAGATTAGGACTGGTCTAACTACTTTTTTTCTAGTTATCTATTAACACTATTTTTTCATATTTGAGAGATATTTGAACACTTCCTTTGATATGTGTGTTAAATATATACTATAATAATTATTCATTGGTGGAAATTCCAGTAAGCATTTTAATTTTTATGGAAACTATTTTCACATCATTTCTAATAACCGAATATTGAATTTTTATTACGTATCGGATAATTTCAAGAATCGGAATTTGGGTATTCGGATAACTTGCATAATCAGAATATCATTCGAAATACTCGATTTTTCAACATTGTCAATAATTGCTAACAAATTATATTCAAATTTTCTACTAATTTTATTTGCCAAAAAGGTGGAGATTACATTCCTGTTATTGTTTAACAGTTTATTTTTTCAGTTTAAAAAGCTTTTCAAAAGAGAAATAGTGTTGTTTCATAATATGCCCTATATAGCAACTAAATGCTTTCAAGAAATTGTAATTCATAATAGTACATAAAACATGTTATATATTACCAAAGATTATATACCCATATAGATGGTCAACTCCCATGTAACAGTTTATCGCCCATAAATGGGAGCTCAAATGTGAGGACGGGAAGCCAGAGGGACAAAGAGGTATTAGAGTGGGACGAAATATTTGATACGTCCCACTACATGATAATGTCCAATGACTTCAGAATATTTCTGAAGTCATTGATAATGTCCTTGCCAACACCTTTTAAATAGTACTCGCCATCAAAGTTGACAAGTGTTGTATTTTATTTAAAATTAAGATACTGAGTATCTGAGGTTGCTATGCAATATCTCATCTGAAATGTCAAAAACAGCTATTACTTCGATATAATTTCAACGACCATTGTTCATACTGTGAAATTAAGTGTGTTCGTGTTTATTAAATTATCGAGTTTGAAAAGCCATTTACATTTAGTAATCCAGAATGTGCGGATATCCATTTTATGTATGAATTTTGCAAAGACGATTTCCAAGCAGGAGACAACCACATCCAAGCATTTCTGATAAATTTCATCAACGTTTTGCCTAAGAAAAATAAACAGGTATAAACCAAAATAATAATAATCAATAATGTGAGAAGAAAAATCTTGTGTGAATTTGATAGAGATGTCACAACAAATGTCCGAAGAGTCCCGACAACACTTCGAATCCCACAATATGCGGGACATTGAAAAGGGACCATAGACTTCCCCCACCATCTGCGACCTGTCCCATCCTTTACTTTCAGGGTACAGCGAACGTCGTGCTAGCTTTTGTCAATAATAATCCAATTGACCCACTTTTTTTCAAACCCAAGGCATACTTATTGCTTGTAGAGCGCTTGCGCGTGTTATTAGAACAACTAACAATTAGATGATTTCTTTTAGTATATTAGTAGTATGTAACGCCAACTGTACCATTCCTGGTTCTTGCACCTGTGCAACCCGTTGTACCTTAAGTTTAATAACAGACATACAAAATAAAATGCTGGATTTTTTATTGCCCATTATCTTCATTATTTTCCATTCCCAAATTGGGTGAAAAAATATGTTTTTGAGTTGGTAAGGGTTAGGCAGCAAATTACATTTCGCACCCCAGCGGCGCAATAGCTAGGGACGATGAAGATAACATCACCACTGAATCAGTTTGTTGTTGAAGTCTGTTTTTTTTCAAAAAAAAGTTATTAACATTAAATTATTATCTTTTTTTACTAATTTATACTGATTGCACAATTCTTGCCGTGAATTTTTTATTCGCTCAACTCTTTTTTGAGTCGGCTCACTGAGTCATCTCTTCAATGAGAGTCAGTCGCTGAATTAACTCATTAAATAGAGTAACTTTGCCCACCTCAGGCTTAGATTGGTTTTATTAGTCGCTTATGTTTATTGTTCATAAAATTTATTCTTTATTCTATTTATTTCTAGTGCAAATGCATGTTTGGGAAGGGTGTAAAAAACAAATACATGTAATATTCGATGGGTTCATTATATTTGTTTTTTACACTTCCCAAATATTGTATTTGCACTAGAAATAAATATTTCAATTTAATTTAAACACCATAGGTAATACAACCCCCTGTATCCCTGAAGGTATCTCAAGGTATGTTGTGTGGGAGAGGGTTACACATTTAGAGATGATGAATACACACTCCGAGTATGCTAGGATTAATTTCTGGTTTTGAAAGAATCCTAGCTCCTCTACTGGGGATCGAACCTGGGGCTCCAGGTGCTCTCGACGAGCACCTGGCCAATTTTAAAACTCTGCACCTATGGTTACACACATTTAGAAATCACAGGTAGATATTCTGGATCCACTGGCAAGCAGATAGTTATATGTACAAGGTGTTCCGTATCATTACGTTCAATTATTAAAATATCTTGATTGAACATTTGTTGGAAAAGATATGTTTTTATTTAGTTTATGAATTTAATTCTGCTCTTTACTCTTAAAATATTTGATAGCCATGTAACTTCGTAATAAATAAAAATGGATAAATAAAATGGACTTACCACTTTTGTTCCTTAGAAATTAATCTAGTTTATGCTCCCAAAGTTTGAACCTAACAATACAGAACACCTTGTATTACAAAAAATTTAGTTGTATCTGCATATATGTAGAATAAAATTGGATGTATTCACACAGTAGAAAATAATTACTCCATTTCATAGACAATCAGGTCCAAGTTCCACATATAGTCGATATAATCGACCACTTACTTCTAGCTACAAAAATTTATAACTACATGGTTTCTATTCTTTTTTTATTAAGAAATATATAAATACAAAAAAAAATTATATAGGCTTAATTTTAAAATGAAGTCCAATCAAAGAAAACACCAGACATTTTAAATCTTGAACGAGATAATAGAAACATCGAAGCCCTTCTGGATCTTTAGACTGGCTCACATCCACAAGAGACCCCGTTTTTGACGTGGTGAACGAAATATGTTCGTCTTTAATTACTATTTCCAATTCCTGGCGCCCGATACGATCAGGGGGCGGCCAGAGCGAATCGTCCTCCTGCATTATTTCGGAATCTACGATAATTCTTTTCAGCTCCTCCATAACACACTGATGAACGTAGACTTCTTTCCTGATCATCGTGTCGTTCTTGTAGTTAGAGTTGTTAGCGTACCTTAGCTTGCCATCTGGTCGAAATTCAAATTCTAGAAATTCGTGGCCAAATTTACCTTTGTGGCCTACGTAATAACGTATATAAAAATCGGCACACATTTTTGTTTTGTATAACTATTGCAGAATTAACCCATCAACGTCAATAAAAATATTGCATGCAAATTAAAAGAACCACACACACAGCGTTAACCGGCGTTAACAAAGTAGACATTGTCATTTGTCAACTGGGTGGTTTTGTTCTTCTTCGTCTTCTTTCATAAAATCTGAGTATACAGAACACAAGACTAATAGCAGTAGCTGCTTCGCTTGAAAGTAATATTGTAAAAATAGTGCCGATTGGTTCAGTACAAATTTCATGCCGACGTAATGTACAGATGACGTCACGTGATCCTGTCAATTTGGAATATCAACAATTTGCATATCACGTGACCCTTGCAGTTTGAAATATATACTAATATAATTAACCTACTATGCAAACTCAAATTTACAAGTTTTAAATAATGTGTATTTGTGAATCGTGATACTTTAAAAAGTAAAATCAGCATACCTTAAATAAATCTTCCACATAATTACACACCTCAAAACATTTTTTTTTTTACTTCTGAGCACAATAACCTGTTCATTATAGATCATATTACTTGTTATTTTAATTATTATTTATACTCCAAACCGATTGTGCCACGTCAGCTGTAGGTGCTGCTATATTGTCAAACTAACAAGTTTAAATGTACATATTCCGCTAGCATATAAGCATTCCTTACAGTCATACGGAAATGGCAGTATTTCTAGCAATTTCATTGGCCGTTTCAAGGCCACGGCATGGCGTGCTCATCAGATATCAGTTTTGAAGGGGAATTCGGCACCGTGAAAATAAACACTATAATAAAGGGCAAGGGAAATAAACAAACTATAATAAAGGGCAAGGAAAATCTTACTAACGAACTAAAAAATTCTTATTTAAAAAAATATATATATTAAGTTTGTGATTCGAACCCTGGTCCTATTGCGTTAGGCGAGTATCTTCTCTATCGTCTAACGAGTTCCTTGCTGACAAATCATTCCAAAAGCATTTAATACACTTTGACATGTCATGTAACTGCGTATGCCCTGCGGCTATCTGCAAAAGGCCAATGAAATTGCTAGAAATACTGCCATTTCCGTATAACTGTAAGGAATGCTTATATGCATTCCGCAATCCTCAAAACTAAAACCAGCGTACCTTAAAATAGCAGACCACGTTACAGAACCACGTTTTATGATACATTTTTTCAACATGTAATCAAATTTTTTCTTCCAAATTTTTGACAACTGTTTAGTAATTTTTTTTGCTAATAACGTTTCGGTCTTTTAGCTTGTTCCTAACTTCATCCTATTTCTGTGACGCCAACTACGCGAATGCTAGTATTGAAATAACGCAGACTTCTGTTATGAGAGAGTTGGTCGACCAATCAGTTTACTCAAAAGTGAGACAGACAACGAAACAGTGTATTAAATCCTTTTGGAATCGTTTGCTAGCAAGGAACTCGATAGACGATAGAGAAGATATTCGCCTAGCACGCGGTGGGTTCAAGGTTCGAATCACAAGCTTATTATTATTATTTTTTAAATCAGTATTTTTTAGTTCGTTAGTAAGATTTTCCTTGCCCTTTATTATAGTTTGTTTGTCTGTCTCACTTTTGAGAGAAACTGATTGGTCGACCAATTCTCTCATAACAGAAGTCTGCGTTATTTCAATACTCGCGAATTAAATATCTTAAACTCGAACTTGGTTTTTAAAAAAATTTATTTTATTAAACAAAAACATAAATTAAAAATGAACAAATAAACTAACAGCAATTCGTTTAGTGACAGGAGAGGAATGATAGTAACAGTAACTGATTTAATTTAGAATTATAATGGTATATGTATATAGGAACATTTTGATTAGAACAGCAAGTGCTGACATAAACAAATGTACATTTAATGATATTATTCGCGGCAAATTTTAATTTAAAATCTGCGAGTTCCTACACTTTTTACTTGCTTATTTAACAAATTTTAGTCTACAACTTACTTATTTAGAATCCAGTCTCAATTTTGCAGTTTTGATATGGCTGATAGATGTCTAGTAATTTAGCGAGTTGCCTAATAATTTACTTTAAACAATAATTCAAAATTCCTTTCAATAAACATTAATATAAGCAGTATTTTGCAGTATCAGTGGATACTTCGATACTGTTCTTTTTTTTTTTTTTGTTATTTTTGTTGCCAGAGAGGTTGAATACCTATAATTCTTTGAATTCTTCATGTAAAAAGTCCTTATGTTTTCTCTTATACTCAGTTAATAACCATTCCATATTATCAATCGTCATTATCACTAGCTTCATTTGACTCAAGCATTTTTTTTTTAATTAGAGTTACTTTAATTACTAAAAAGACTGTCACTAATTAAGTGAGCCTACAACCAGAATCTTACTTCAACAGTATCTCACTCTAGAACATTTTTGTCACACATGCTTATTAATTTAATTATTAACAAACATTAAATGTTTTTGGCAACTAATTTTTTTGCTAAATAACAAGACGAGGAAAAAGTATGTTGTAGAAAAAGAAATAAATCAGTTAAAAAAAACAAATTTATTATTTAATATAAAAAACTAAAACAAAAATAAATATTCATATTATAAAAATTATATCCTAAAATAAATAGCACACCAATATTTTATAAGGAAAATTAGATGGCATCATAAACAAGTCATAAAAAAAAATTCATTTCCTGCTTCTTTTTTCTTAAAATTAATAATCGACTTTATTTCTGACCTTTCATTTAAAGCAATTTTGATTTCCTCAGTAGTTATTTCACTAGTTTCCTCACTAAAAAAAAAATCTATTTTATAATATTTAAGGGCAAAAAGGGGAGGAAAGGAGGAGTCAAAAATTCAGTACCGAGATAATATCTGGTGCACTATTATTTCAATAAACAAGTACTATCTGGTGTTGGTAAGAGATGGTTTGCCTGTTATTGCATTACTTAAAGTAAGGTTAGAGAATAGATCAGATAATATATAATTTGAAATAAATATACATAAATATATATAAAAGTTTTTAATTGTTTAAAGTTTGTTTCCGCAATATTAAAGAATGAATTCTCTCTTTTCTTTCTTTAAAGGCTGTATTAAAATATATTTATATTTAAGTTGTAAGGAGAAAATACTTGATATGGGACTTTTTATCATTCTGTAGTATACACAAAGATATAATTTTCATTGACATTCCACCATCTCGCCTGTTTTATTTTGCGTCAGTGAGTGGATAATCGACGATTTTTTTGAAAATATTGAATTCCGAATAAGTTACTAACTAAAAAATTATGACAAAGGTTCGGTATGGATTATATATTATTGACGGCCTTTTCCCTTCCTGATAAAGTACTGGTTAATATCTAACCTGACACTGCAAATAAGTGTCGAGTGGGATGCCCAAAGATACATTCAGCGCATCTGACCACATACAATTTCCAGTTAGTTCCATAATTTTTATGACATGTTTATGAACGGCAGACTATTCAATAAGTTAGTATCAGTTTGTGGCCATCTAGAAAGCCATGTTGGCAATTACTGAAAATATCGTTATCCTCAAACATTCTACCGCTCATATAGACTATCAATTTCAATAAGTGAGAAAAGGTGCTAACCAAGCTAATAGAGCAGTAATTGTCAATCAAATCTAGATTACCGTTTTGAGAATACTTTCAATAATGGCATATTTTGGATTGTTATGGTACACTCCTCAAGAAATGCATTGATAATATGACAGAGAGGTTCAACAATAAATTCAAAATTATTTCATCAACAGAAATACCCAAATTTCATCATACTTAGAACTTTCCCTACTTTCCATTATACAATGTGTCCACCCACAATAAAGAAAACAGTTATTGATTAAATGGATGTTCAATCCTTCCGTTGGTTAAATATTTTATTTACTTTTTTTTGATGATGTGAAGTAATTAATTTGTTCACGAAACCGGTCACATTAATAAAGGAATTTTATGAGAATTTTTCTGTTTCCTTTATCATACTTTTTTTTTTTTTAATATTGGTTCAGGTTACATAGTGTACATATAGTGTGCACAGCTCTTTATTTATTTATTTTTATTTTTGTATTCTGATGAATGTCCTTGTTACTTTGGACTTTTTATATGCGTTTCTTGTGCTTTCTATGTCTCCTTTATCACGAGGAGGAATATACAGTACTACACTTGTGAATCCGCATGCATTCAATTTTATTCTTGTGATTTATATTGAACCATTCAAAATACCCGCCCATACATGTGCATGTGCATTGTGCTTACATACAACTATTCCACAAGCAGCAGCATTCAGGGCAACTGGCTGGCCAGAGGAGACTAGGAAAAGCAACGTTAAAGGTAAGATACTTGAGAGCACAATCGAATTGTTACAACTACATATTTTTTACATTTTTAGCCTGGTGAACAGGATGAAACTTTGTATTAAGACTGCACTAGGCAATACATAAAACTTTTTCTTATACATTTTTTCTCTGTTCATTAAAATAAAGGTACTTTACTCTTGGTAAAATTTTATTCATTTTGGAACACACTGCATATTAAATCGTAATTCTGAAGATGGCTGACGAGTTTTGATAATGAACTTTTTGTCAAAAAAATCAAAAATAAAAAAGTTAACAGGTATAGTTGTCCATCCATGGACACACATTAGTTTCTCACAAGTTACAGGTTTGAGAGTGAAATAATTGGAATTATAGGGAATACTACATAGATACATAATTGAAATTGTCAGGTAATTTAGAAGACATGAAATCCGGGAACTTTTATCGTTGAAAAAAATATTTAATTTTTTGATCTTCCCGAGCAAGTCCAGATATGATCTTCTAGACTTACTTTTTGAATTGTTTAATCAATCCTCATAATATTTAACTTTTTTTTTAAGTGTTTTGTCTTAATTATTCTCTAATAAAAAATTGTTTTTCATCATTTTCTTGTAATAAGTTTAATATCTTATTATCTAAGTCTAGTTTTGTTAGGTTCTATATATTACCAAAAATTTTCCTGACATACTAAATGATGCCTGGATCTTCGTATTAAAGACTCTGCAAAACATCTGACAGCCTCATATATCATTCTTTCTGCTGCATTCATTACAACACCTTCAATAATCTCCTCTGATTTTAAAACCACACCACAATCTAAAGCTGCTTCTTTTACAAACGAACAATGGCATGTTAGAGTTTTATCAGTAATATCTATGATGTGAGATTTTCCCAAACTCAATGTTGGACCTGGAAAGTAAATTATTCTAAGTAGAAATTATGTAATATAAGTATGGACTTGTTTACGAAATTTTACCAAAACAACCATGATGTAATACAATCATACAATACAATGTATTTTCCAAAGTTTGAAAATTCTAATTGTGAATTTCAAACTAATGTATATTGTTTATACTGTAGGACTTATATCAAAATACCCTTTCAAATGTTTGTTTTATAGTGTCGCCACGATAAAATACTTACGATTGGTTGTACACTCGCATTTGAAACGGGGAAATCATTCATTTTCACTATGAAATGAATGAAAGAATACGAATATATATATATATATATATATATATATATATATATATATATATATATATATATATATATATATATATATATATATATATATATATATATATATATATATATATATATATATATATATATATATATATATATTATTTTAAGGCATGCACACTGCAGGTGCTTCTTTTTAAAACTACACTTCATTTCGTTATTACACAAAGAAAAATTGAACTTTCTGACACAAGAAATTATAAAAAAAAACTCATTTAAATTAAAGGGGACAATCTAACAGAGGTTTGTAGTCGTTTAACAAAGTAATACAAATTATTTAAAAATATACTTATTTTCAGTTAAAGGATACTGAGTATTATTAATTGATGATTGTATTACTTACCATTATCAGGTTTTATATCAGTAGTAACATCGATATCATCATCAACATTTCTCAGAGAAAATTGTTTCTGCGGTAAAGAATTTGAAAAACAAGACATCAACAAATCTAGTTCCATCGATTGAGTTCTAAATATAGTTCCAAAAGAAGTTAATGAACTGTATCCATGAGATCTGGCATACATAAAAAATGTTTTTGTGTTCCACATTTCTGAATCAGGAAAACCTTCAAATGAAATCATTCTCTTGATAGCTCTTGCCCTACTCCACTAGAAAACAAAAAATTATGTACAAAGGACTCCAACTTAAATCGGCTACTGGCCAAAGCTACTTCACTGTTATTGGTTAAAAACATTGTGTGTTTGATAAATGCAAACATCATAAAAAAAATAATTTTTTATTTGTTATAAACATATTAAAAACAAGAGTTATATAATGGGTATTAATAATTTTAATAAATTTACTTTACAGTTAAAATGCACATCATTAAGTTTATTTAGAAGTTAGTTAAGTATACCGCGTTTTCATGTTTTCACACAGTGCAGCTGGTGAAATTTAGGCTGTCATATCTTAGTATTGGAGTACTACCCAAGTAATACTTTAAGACATAACTATCAAGACTAAATGAAGAAGTTTTACAGAAAAAAATTGCAAATAAAATTTGCGAAAAAAAGTTGAAAAAAATTGTGCCACATAAGGTTATTTTTTTAACAATTTGTAAAATATTTGTGAAACATTTTTTTTCAGAATCAGGTGGAAAATACAACAACAGATTTCAAATTTCATAAAAAAATATTGATTTTTTAAAAAGTTGCACCTTTTTGAAATTTGCACAGTAAAAAATGAATCTAAAATAAAATTTCAAAACGTGTAACTATAGAAAATCAATATTTTTTTTATGAAATTTAAAACCTGTCGTTACATTTTCCACTTAATTCTGACAAAAAATATTTCGCTAATATTTTACAAATCGTTTAAAAATTAACCTGGTGAGGTTTAAATTTTTTTTGCAAATTTCAATCGCAATTTTTTTCTGCAAAACTTCGTTATTTAGTCTTGATAGTTATGCCTTAAAGTATTGTTTGGGTTCCATGCTCCAATGCTAAGTTATGACAGCCTAAATTTCACCAGCCGCCCCTGTTTCCACACTATATAAGGAAACGGCCTCATTCGAACTCGGACATTCAAGTGGATGCCCAGCATAAAGAATGTAGAGGAGAGAACATGGACTGCATGCGCAGAGGTAAATTCCAGTCACATTTTGTATCTGGCGGTCTGCCGAAGTTTAACCGAATGTTTTTCTATGTAGTGTTTTGAGATGAAAGCATGGTATAAAAACAATATATAATAATACTGATAACACAACTGAACATTTTTTTTATAATACTGTTTCTTGTTAAATCATTGTATAATTAGGTTGTCCTATTTCAATTATTATTATTATTAATAAAAATATTGACACTATTTTTTTTCTAAATTTTTACATACTACCTTTATATTGGATCATTTTCGATGCAATTAATTTGATTGTTAACTTTTGTTAAATTTCTATAAATATGAATATTTTAATGACAATCTGGTATTTTATGTACCTTAATGACTGTAAAATGATAAAAAGTTTTGTGAAAATGCTAAATAGGCTTTTTTATTTATTAAAAAAGAAAAGAATATTTTATTGAAATTCATTTTTCACCATGCGAAATATTCTATCAAGCCTTATTAAAATAATAATGACAACCCAAATTGATTTTTGGTTGTATTTGAATCGTAATACAATCATTTACAAAATTACAAAGTGTCAATTTATCCAAATAAAATGTCATCAAAGAGAACCACTCCATCGGAGGTGGCTGGTGAAATTTGGTTACGACATATAATATTGGAGTATGGGACCCTTAAAAGAAGAAGTTTTGCAAAAAAGATTGCAGGTCAAATTTGAGCAACATTTTTTTTTTTTCATAACCAAGAGAACATTTTACCGATATTTACTAAATTTCTTTATTGTTTAATTACATCTTTTCGAAATTTTATTTCAAATTAATTTTTCATTGTGCAAAAGGTGTAACTTTAAATACTTAAGTTTTTAATGAGATTTGAAACTTGTGGGTAAAATATACTTCCGATTATGATAAAATATGTGTTGCTAATATTTTACAAGTTACATGGGCGCACAAACTATTTTTGCAACTTTTTTTTTCTCAAATTTTACTTTATTTATACTTATTTTTTTGCAAACCTTCTTCATCTGTGTATTGGGAGTGTTGTCTTAAAGTATCATTTGGTTACATGCTTCACTATTAAGATATGGCATAACCAACCACCACCGATTTTCGATCCACAGATTGTAGTTTGTACCTATGTGCCTTCATAGAGGTAGACTCTACAGTAGAGATTCGTTACTACTCTTTTCACTATTTTAAATTCTATTCAGGATTTTCATCACTGTTTGTATAAAAAATGTACGTGTTTAAACTCACCTCAGAATTTATTCTTTTCCCCATATTCCAGGACATAAATTCCATTCTCGAGCTAGCTACAAATGGATAAGTACACTTAAAATCGAGATCATGAGCCAAATCGTTCCACAGTGATAACCTCTTAAATAAATAGGGCAAAACTTCACCCAAATTTTTGAAACGATTCTTAGGTAAAGTCAGTTTGTACCTTTCATAATCAATTGGCTTTTCATGAGTAGCTAAATCTTGTTGTAAAACGTCATCTGAATCAATTTTCTTCAGCACACATTGTGTTTGATTTACCAACTTTATATTCCCATTACTAAGTAAGACACTGTTAAAACTTTGAGGCAGAATTTTGATTGGTTGGCCAGTAGCTGTAGTAAAAGTTCTAACTACACACTAAAAAAAAAAACAACTTCAGGATGCAGAATCAACTTTGTGTAACAGCCTGTTCCAGATAACAGAAAGATTATTTATAAATATTTACAAGACAGTGACTTATTGAGAATTATTAAAAACTGATAATATTTATTCATGGCATGACGTTTATTCTGTTTGATATCTAATCTTTATTATTACTATTGATTTATTTTGCTATATTATCATATCTATATTATAATTCTATGTATTTTGTTTTATTGTTTTGCTTTTTCTGTTATGGTTTTTGTTAATTATTAACACAAAATCCTATAAAAAAAAACTTATAAAACATTAAAAATAGAATCAACTCATCAGTAAAATAATAAAAAAAATATAGCAAGTATTCACTTTTAAACAAAAAGCCCTGTTTACTGCAAACTAACCTTATCTTTAGGAGTTTCTTCATTTGTAGAAGATTTAAAACATTTTGTTTCATTTTCGTTATAAGAAGCATCTAATCCAAATATCAATTTATGATTTTGCTGATCATTTGCAACATTTACTACATTTTTGTCAATATAATCATAGCGGGAAGTGTAATTGTATTCTTCATATGGTAAACTGTAGGAATGATCAAATAGAGACAAATTGTGCTTCGGAACAGGATCGAAATCTATGATTGTTTCCTTAACTGCTTCCCCCTCATGACAATAATCATGCCCAAATTTTGCTGACTCAATGTTTATAGGTACTATATTAGCTTCTTGTTTAATATCTATAAGCATGTCAGTTTCCATTTTAATATAAACTGGTTCTATATCAATGCTTTCATCCGTTTTTTTTAATGTGTCATCGTCAGATTTTTTTCATAACACCATCACTAATATTTTGTATATTTTTTTCCATATCTTTAAATATCTCCTTTTTTTGGTTCCTGTTTCAAAGAAAAATCACCATCGTGAAGATATAAATCAACTACCGTTTCATTCCCTAAAAGAATCAATCAAAAATTATTAAATAACTTAAATTTGTTGAGGATTTTATATTACCTTACCTAAAGTTTGTCTACCGGTATAAGATTTATCTAATTTTAAATTATGTATGATACTAACTGGCTTGTTTAATGGGCACTTGAAAAATATTTGTACTCTTAGAGGGAACTCTCCCCAACCTCTCCGAGAAAGATGAAAGGGACAATTACTAAAACAATACAACAATAAATTAGCTCAAGCATCAAACCTTGAACCACTCAAAATGTTAAATAAGAGGATAATAACATAAAAATTATAACAATAAAAAAAATTCCAAATTAGTTAAATTTAAAAAGAAAACTACATTTCCCGGTTCGATTCACACTTTACTGCAATAGACCGTTTCCATATGATGTCACATACTGCTGATGCGCTTATTAAAGGTAAAGAACATAATACAGTTGCTTAATAATAGTATATTATTCAATGTGGATGTAATGATGGCTATTAGTTACGAGGGGGTAAATAATAGTGAATACAGTAATACAAATAAAATTTTAATAGAAACAACATCCATTCATAAAGTGCAAATATAGTCCAGTCAGTGGGGATTGAAAAAAGTCGTTGCCTTACAAAAGGTGGGGTAGTAATGATTTTGAAATATGTTATTTGAGTAGCAACCCTGATGAAAAATACAAGTTTTCAACTTGGGGGGGGTTGGGTTGATCGCAAGCCGCCATCTTTTATGAAAGGTGCAAAAAAACACATTTTTACAGAATAACTCGGAACGGTTCGTTATGAGAAAAATGTTCAAATAAAAGTTGTAAAGGATAAAATTTCGCACCGAGATACAGTCGAGGAAAGATGCAATTTAACGAAATTTTTACTCCGAAAAAACGTCAAACTTTATTAGTAAATTTTGCAAATAATCAAATCAAATATTTTGTGTAATATAATACTAGAGTATACTATACTATTAATAATTATATTTAATAATTGAATTTATCAATATTATTAGTACTAGCATATATTAGTATGAACATTTCAATTCGTTTCATCGCCACGTTATACTGTGTCATCGCCATCACTATGTTATGTGTTTTGGAGTAATTGTGTTTGAGAGCAGGTATAAACGAATCCTTGTTTTTCATCGTTTCTCTTCTATTCAATGAGTAGATTCTATGGCCAATACTGAAGTGAATTTTTGTTTTATTTGCGATAATAGTTTAAATGAAGGTAATACAGTTGTTGTCAAAGAGAAAGGTGTGCAGACTTATCTCAAATTGAGTAAAAAATGAGTCAATAGTGAACATGTGCGTTTGTTAAAAACATTATCCTCAGTAACTGTGCATACCGCTTGTCAAAGAAACCATAAAAATGAGAAGCTGATCATCGCATATCTTTGTAAAATGGCTAACGCGCCGCCAGTGGTCCCCACATCACGTCGATCTCTCATTCCAATTTTTAATTTTAAAACACTGTTTTCTGTTTGCTGACAGAATAACTGAAGATTTTCTTAATAAAGAGAAGAAAAAAAAGTTTAGCGAAAAAATTTCAAAAATAGTATATTTTTTTAGTTCAGCCATGTATCACTTTTCCAATTAAACTTTCATATACACTAGTACTAATAATATCGATAAATTCAAATATTAAATATAATTTATTAATAGTATAGTATACTCTAGTATTATATTACACAAAATATTTGATTGATTATTTGCAAAATTTACTAATAATACAGTTTGACGTTTTTTTGGAGTAAAATTTTTGTTAAATTGCATCTTTCCTAGACTGTATCTCAGTCCCTGTTAAAATTACAAGAACAGTGTGAATACAAAAAAAGTTGCAAAATTTTATTTGAACATTTTCCTCATATGATGAACAGTTACCCAGTTATTCTGTAAAAACGTGTTTTTTGCACCTTTCATTCAAGATGGCGGGTCGCGCTCGCAAAGTTGAAAACTTGTAATTTTCATCAGTCACTACTTGAACGATATATTTCAAAATCATTACTACCCCACCTTTTGTAAGGCAAAATTACCCACTGACCGGACTAATAACAAAAAAAGAACATTTTAAAATCTGTTAACACAAGTAGGAACATGAGTCATTTTAAAAAGAATGCATCTCATTAACTAGGCATATTTTACTTAAGCATGTTCGGTTAAATCTTCATACTTAGAGCTAAAGAATTTCTAGTTACTCTATGGCCCATTATTTATAACTCACCCTGTATAAAGAGATAGGTAACTGTTTTTTTTTTTTAACACAATAATAACTCATTGTGTCTTGCGCTAGCATAATGATTGTTCGCCTGTTCTGAATCTCGTGCTGTTGACATGAAATTCAGAACAGGCGAATGAGAAAAATTCTTGAATCAAAAAGTTTGTATAAAGAGCATTGGAAAAAAAAGAGTTAATAGTTGGTGATTTCCCTTATGATAGATAACAGTTAAACTATTTAAAATATACATTAAAAAAAATGTATCTGAAACTAAATATTTTGGAATAAGAATTTTTTTAGGTAGGTGGGTACTTATGTTACAATCCTGAATTATTTATTTTTAACCTTTGATAATATATGATCTAGAAAATATTTTTTTATGATAAAACGGCATCCACTGAATGGTGAAAAACTAATCAGATCCTAGAGAATAACAATAAAATCTCTATATAATAAATGTTCAAAATTTGGTTTAAGTAAAATATTTTAAAAATATCCCAGTAAACACCAAAATATGGGCCTTTACTGGACTTTTACCAGCCCTTTACTGGAAAAAAGCGTGTTAAAAAATGCTGGCCGAATAAAGGCCCATACTTTGGTGTTTACTGGGAATCATATTATTTTAGCAAATTCCTGCCTGCATAAAAAATGCTTTATAGCATTTCAGTCTGGCTAAATTTACTTTGTGCAAAAGTGGTAGGTACTATACTTACTTAACCTCAACAACATCGTGTGGTTTATATGAAGGATGTAAATAGAAAATAACTTTGTCGATAATTTGTAACATATCTAAAGTTTCTTCTAAACCTCGAACATATACCATCCATTTATGAGTTGTATTATCATTTTCTAAGGAAGGCATCCATTTGGAAATATTACCTATTACTATCCTATACCTAGTTTTCTTTCTATTTCTTAGTGAATTTTGATTATTGTCTATTATCTGCAATTTAGAAGTGTCCTCTAAGTCTCCTTTTCTCTCTAGTTTAATCTTCTTCACGGTAGCCGAATGAGAAGTCGAGGCTTCATTACTATCACTACCTTTATTCTGCACTCTACGTTTACCACGAGAATTTAACAATTCTAAACTGGCATTACTACCTAGTAATTTTTTAACTGCTGGATGTATTCTATTTTGAGCACCTAAACACGTGCTTATACCAGATTCTTCACCAGTACTGTTATACTCCAAACTTTTCTTATTATAATAGGAAGTTACCAGAACATACCGCACTAAGTGCAGAAGTTTTTGAGCTTTACAAATTTTTTCTTCAATTTCTTCTAATTGCTTTCGACGAAATGATAATTCGTTATTAAACTCTTCAGCAATAATTTTAGATAGCTTTTCAGAAGATAACTCGCTTTCTTTAAAATATAATCATTAGTTAATTTTTTTAAGTATACTTTTTAAACTTACGTTCTTTCTCTTTTCCTTCAATTTTCCTAAGAGCACTATTGTTACTTTCGTAATCTGGATCACCTATCACTTTTTTATCAGGCTCCATTTTTTTAAATATTTAAATTGCCCGAATATTCTGTATGTTATCAGAGAGGGTTGTCTCTGATGTTATACACACAGCTGAATAATATTTCACATAACCTAGAAACACATCTTTGATGATTTTAGTCATCTCATAAAACGTCATAAATAACACTCATAGAACTAGAAGAGACAACCACGAGACATTCAAGTACATATTATTATTATGTGTTCGGTTTTAGGTATAATTACTGACATACTTCCATCCTTGTTTTACATAGGTGTTTCTGAATTAATCTATCTTTGTTGCAGTTGGGGAATATTTTCATAGATGCCGCTGGCAGCACAGGGAATTATTTTTTGTATGGTGTATCAAGATTTGTTAAATAACAATTTAAATTTTCTCGAAATTAAAAGCTAATAGAATATTTTGTTATTGTTAAATAAATTTATAAATATTTTATTAGGAATGAAATATTCGTTTCTAAATACATCGTTTTTTTTTGAAAAAAAAAATTAATAAAATAGATTATATTTTAAGGGTTAACGCTTAAATAAATTTTTAAAATTTACAAATTTATAGGATTAGAAATTTTCATTTATAAAATTTTATATATATATATATATATATATATATATATATATATATATATATATATATATATATATATATTTTGATTTTAAAATAAAAATTTTAATATAAAAAATATTATAAAATGATCACTTCTCATCACTACTCATCACTTTTATCACTTCGCATCACTACCGATCACAACTCATCACTTCGCATCATTTCTCATCACCAACCATCACTAGTCATCACTTATCATCACTTATCATCACTACTCATCGCTACTTATTGCTACTCATCGCTACTCTACCCTACTCTGTTCTACTCTACTCTACTCTACTATACCCTGATTAGAATTTGATTAAAATCTTATTAGAATCTGCTTAAAATCTTATTAGAATTTGATTGGAATCTGATTAAAATCTTATTAAAATCTGATTAAAATATTATTATAATCTGACTAAAATCTTATTAGAATCTGATAGTAATTTTATTAGAATTTGAATAAAATCTCCTTAGAACATTAGTAAAATCTTATTAGAATCTGATTTAAATGTTTTTAGAATCTAATTAAAATCTTATTAGAATTTGATTAAAAAGAGCTAATAGAATATTTTCTTATTAAATAAATTTATAAATATTTTATTAGAAATGAAAGGTTATTCTTTTCAAATATATCTAGTTTTCTTTAGAAAAAAATAAAATTAATTTATTAAAAAAAAATTAATAAAAAAAAAAATTAATTAAAAAAAATTAATTAAAAAATATTAATAAAATAGATTATATTTTAAGGGATGACCTATGAAATAATTTTTAAAAATTTACGTATTTATAGGATTTGAAATTTTCATTTTTAAAATGTGAAATAATTTATATAATCTTTAAAAAATTTTGGTTTTAAATATATTTTAAAAATAAAAAATATTATAAAATGATCACTTCTCATCACTACTCATTTCTTCTCATCACTTCTCACAAAATCCTCATCACTATTCATCACTACTCATCACTTCTCATCGCTACTCATCACTACCCATCACTTCGCATCACTACTCATTACTTCTCATCACTACTAATCGCTACTGATCACTACCATCACTTTGCATCATTTATAATCACCACCCATCGCTACTCATCACTTTTCATCACTACTCATCTCTACTCTACCATACTTTATTATACTCTAACCTACTCTACTCTACTCACTCTACTCTGCTCGACTCCACTAGATTCTACTCTACTCTACTCCACCCAACCTAACCTAACGTAATATTTACGTGAGGTTAGCCCTATTTTTATGTTAGGTCAGATTAAGAAAAGTTTTTCATTTTTCCCTGCTTTACAACTTTTGTTAACCTAACGTTACTTAGAAATCGAAAATAGAACTAACCTAACGTAATTTTTACATGAGGTTAACCTTATTTTCGATTTTTACATTAGGTTAGATTAAGAAAAGTTGTTCATTTTTCCCAGCTTTACAACTTTTATTAATCTAAACTAACGTCGAAAATAAAAGTTTTAAATTGAATCACCCGAATTAAATAAAAATTCCAAATTAAAATTTTAATTCTAAAAAATTTTTTTTATTTTATAAAACTCTTAGGGTCTTCTCGTCTTTTAATATTATTTAAGCTTTTTAACTAAAAATAAAAAATTAAATTGAGGCAGTCTTTTTTTCATTCAACCTTTTATTTCAGCTTTTAATTAAAAAACTAATGATTGTGCTTGCTACCTTTGCACGGTTAAAAAATACCGCGGCTATTTAAATTCATTATTTATTATTATTTTATTATTAGCTCTATTTTTGATTTAAACGTTAGGTTAAATTAACAAAAGTTGTAAAGCATGGAAAAATGAACAACTTTTCTTAATCTAACCTAACGTAAAAATCGAAAATAATGTTAACCCCCTAAAAAATTTAAATTAATTTAAAGTATTAAAATTTTAAATTAAAAATTATTAATTTAAATTGTAATTTTTAAGAGAGTAATAAAATGAATGAGGTTTAGAAATTTAATATAAAACAAGGATAACCCTATTATTACAAATGTAAAATTACAATTAGATGGTTTTTTGTAAATTATGCTTTTTAAAATAAATAAATTAATGTTTTATGATAAAATTATGAAACATTTTTATTATTTATTGAGAAAGAATTTTTTTTATAAAAGAAGACATTATTTTTTGTATGGTGTATCAGGGTTTATTAAATAAAAATTTAAATTTTCTCGAATTTAAAAGCTAATAGAATATATTCTTATTGTTAAATAAATTTATAAATATTTTATTAGGAATGAATTCGTTTTTAAATATATCGTTTTTTTTAGAAAAAAAAAATTAATTTGTTAAAAAATAATAATAAAATAGATTATATTTTAAGGGATAACCTTTAAAATAAATTTTTAAAATTTACAAATTTATGGGATTAGAAATTTTCATTTTCAATATAATGTTATAATTAATTTATAAAATTATATATATTTTTTGATTTTAGATATATTTTAAAATAAAAATTTTGATATAAAAAATATTATAAGATGATCACTTCTCATCACTACTCATATCGTCTCATCACTGCCCATTTCTTCAAATCACTACTCATCGCTACTCAACCCTACTCATCACTACTCATCACTTCACATCACTAATCATCACAACTCATCACTTCTCATCTCTTCGCATCACTTCTCATCACCACCCATCACTTCTCATCACCACCCATCACTACTCATCACTCCTCATCACTTATCACTACTCTACCTTACTCCGTTCTACTCTACTCTACTCTACTCTGATTAGAATTTGATTAAAATCTTAGTAGAATCTGCTTAAGATCTTATTAGAATTTTATTGGAATCTGATTAAAATCTTATTAAAATCTGATTAAAATATTATTATAATCTGATTAAAATCTTACTAGAATTTGATAGTAGTCGTATTAGAATCTGATTAAAATCATATTAGAATCTGATCGAAATCTTATTAGATTCTTATTAGAATCTGATAGTAATCTTATTAGCATCTGATTAAAATCTCATTAGAATCTTAGTAAAATCTTATTAGAATCTGATTAAAATCTGATTAAAAAGAGCTAATAGAATGTTTTCTTATTGTTAAATAAATTTATAAATATAGAGCGGAATGGAAAAATAATAACTGAAAAATTTTTTTGCTAATTATTATTTACTACTTTTAAGGAAACCTAATTTATTTTTATTTTTAAATTTATAAATATTTTATTAGGAATGAAAGGTTATTCGTTTTTAAATATATCTAGTTTTTTTTTAGAAAAAAATTAAATTAATTTATTAAAAAAAATAATCAAAAAAAAGTAGCTTATATTTTAAGGAATAACCTTTAAAATAAATTTTAAAATTTACGTATTTGAAATTTCCGTTTTCAAAATGTGACCATTTATAAAAAATGATTGAAAAATTTTGATTTCAAATATACATTAAAAAAAAAATTCTAATAAAAAAAATTATAAAATGATCACTTCTCATCACTACTCTTATCACTTCTCATCACTACTCATCACTACCCATCACATCTCATCGCTACTCATCACTACCCATCACTTCTCATCACTACTCATCGCTACTGATCACTACCATCACTTTGCGTCACTTATAATCACCACCCATCGCTACTCATCACTTTTCATCACTACTCATCTCTACTCTACCATACTTTATTATACTCTAATCTACTCTACTCTACTCACTCTACTCTGCTCGACTCCACTAGATTCTACTCTACTCTACTCTACTCCACCCAACCTAACTTAACCTAACGTAATATTTACGTGAGGTTAGCCTTATTTTTACCTTAGGTCAGATTAAGAAAAGTTTTTAATTTTTCCCTGCTTTACAACTTTTGTTAACCTAACGTTACGTAGAAATCGGAAAATAGAACTAACCTAACGTAATTTTTACATGAGGTTAACCTTATTTTCGATTTTTACATTAGGTTAGATTAAGAAAAGTTGTTCATTTTTCCCAGCTTTACGACTTTTATTAATCTAAGCTAACGTCGAAAATAAAAGTTGTAAATTGAATCATCCGAATTAAATAAAAATTCCAAATTAAAATTTTAATTCTAAAAAATTTTTTTTTATTTTATAAAACTCTTAGGGTCTTCTCGTCTTTTAATATTATTTAAGCTTTTTTAACTAAAAATAAAAAATTAAATTGAGGCAGTTTTTTTTCATTCAACCTTTTATTGCAGCTTTTAATTAAAAAACTAATGATTGTGCTTGCTACCTTTGCACAGTTAAAAAATACCGCGGCTATTTAAATTTATTCAGTTAAATTTAATTTTTTAGTTAAAATGCTTAAATAATATTAACGGACTAGAAGACCCAATTAGTTTTATGAAATAAAAAAATATTATTTTAGAATTAAAATTTTAATTTGGAATTTTTATTTCGAACAGTTGAAAAACTTTTTTTAAATTTTCGTTTTCTTCGTTGTTAGATTTAGGGCCAGTTGTCACGACGTGGTTTAGCCAGGGTTCAACTGAACTTCCTATAAAATCCAAGGTTATGATTGTTGAAATAATCGTAACATTGGATGTTAATCAAAGTTCAGTTGAACTTTGGGTGAACCACGTCAATACAACCGGCCCTAAGAGAATTTGTAAAGCAGGGAAAAATTAACAATTTTTCTTAATCTAAGCTATCATAACCTAACGTAACTTTTACGTGAGGTTAGCTCTATTCTTGATTTAAACGTTAGGTTAAATTAACAAAAGTTGTAAAGCATGGAAAAATGAACAACTTTTCTTAATCTAACCTAACGTAAAAATCGAAAATAAGGTTAACCCCCCTAAAAAATTTAAATTAATTTAAAATATTAAAATTTTAAATTAAAAATTATTAATTTAAATTGTAATTCTTAAGAGAGTAATAAAATGAATGAAGTTTAGAAATTTAATATAAAACAAGGATAACCCTATTATTACAAATGTAAAATTAAAAATTAGATGGTTTTTTGTAAATTTTGCTTTTAAAAAAAATAAATTAATGTTTTATTATAAAATTATGAAACATTTTTATTATTTATTGAGAAAAGAATTTTTTTATAAAAGAAGACATTATTTTTTGTATGATGTATCAGGGTTTATTAAATAAAAATTTAAATTTTCTCGAATTTAAAAGCTAATAGAATATATTCTTATTGTTAAATAAATTTATAAATATTTTATTAGGAATGAAATTCGTTTTTTTAAATATATCGTTTTTTTAGAAAAAAAAAATTAATTTGTTAAAAAAATAATAATAAAATAGATTATATTTTAAGGGATAACCTTTAAAATAAATTTTTAAAATTTACAAATTTATGAACATAAATTTTCATTTTCAATATTTATAAAATTATATATATTTTTTTGATTTTAGATATATTTTAAAATAAAAATTTTGATAAAAAATATTATAAGATGATCACTTCTCATCACTACTCATATCGTCTCATCACTGCCCATATCTTCTAATCACTACTCATCGCTACTCAACCCTACTCATCACTACTAATCACTTCACATCACTTCACATCACTAATCATCACAACTCATCACTTCTCATCTCTTCGCATCACTTCTCATCACCACCCATCACTACTCATCATTCCTCATCACTATCACTACTCATCGCTACTCTACCTTACTCTGTTCTACTCTACTCTACTCTACTCTGATTAGAATTTGATTTAAATCTTATTAGAATCTGCTTAAGATCTTATTAGAATTTTATTGGAATCTGATTAAAATCTTATTAAAATCTGATTAAAATATTATTATAATCTGATTAAAATCTTACTAGAATTTGATAGTAGTCGTATTAGAATCTGATTAAAATCATATTAGAATCTGATCGAAATCTTATTAGATTCTTATTAGAATCTGAAAGTAATCTTATTAGCATCTGATTAAAATCTCATTAGAACCTTAGTAAAATCTTATTAGAATCTGATTAAAATCTGATTAAAAAGAGCTAATAGAATGTTTTCTTATCGTTAAATAAATTTATAAATATAGAGTGGAATGAAAAAATAATAACGCTGAAAAATTTTTTTGCTAATTATTATTTACTACTTTTAAGGAAACCTAATTTATTTTTATTTTTAAATTTATAAATATTTTATTAGGAATGAAAGGTTATTCGTTTTTAAATATATCTAGTTTTTTTTAGAAAAAAATTAAATTAATTTATTGAAAAAAATAATAAAAAAAAATAGCTTATATTTTAAGGGATAAATTTTAAAATTTACGTATTTATAGGATTTGAAATTTCCATTTTCAAAATGTGATAATTAATTCATAAAATGATTAAAAAATTTTGATTTCAAATATACATTAAAAATAAAAATTTTAATAAAAAAAATTATAAAATGATCACTTCTCATCACTACTCATCACTTCGCATCGCTACTCATCACTACCCATCACTTCGCATCGCTACTCATCACTACCCATCACTTCGCATCGCTACTCATCACTTCTCATCGCTACTCATCACTACCCATCACTTCGCATCGCTACTCATCACTACCCATCACTTCGCATTGCAACTCATCACTTCTCATCACTACCCATCACTACTCATCATTCCTCATCACTTATCACTATACTCATCGCTACTCTACCTTACTCTGTTCTACTCTATCTACTCTACTCTGATTAGAATTTGATTTAAATCTTATTAGAATCTGCTTAAGATCTTATTAGAATTTTATTGGAATCTGATTAAAATCTTATTAAAATCTGATTAAAATATTATTATAATCTGATTAAAATCTTACTAGAATTTGATAGTAGTCGTATTAGAATCTGATTAAAATCATATTAGAATCTGATCGAAATCTTATTAGATTCTTATTAGAATCTGATAGTAATCTTATTAGCATCTGATTAAAATCTCATTAGAACCTTAGTAAAATCTTATTAGAATCTGATTAAAACTAAGAGCTAATAGAATGTTTTCTTATTGTTAAATAAATTTATAAATATAAGTGGAATGAAAAAATAATAACGCTGAAAAATTTTTTTGCTAATTATTATTTACTACTTTTAAGGAAACCTAATTTATTTTTATTTTTAAATTTATAAATATTTTATTAGGAATGAAAGGTTATTCGTTTTTAAATATATCTAGTTTTTTTAGGAAAAAATTAAATTAATTTATTGAAAAAAATAGTAAAAAAAAAATAGCTTATATTTTAAGGGATAAATTTTAAAATTTACGTATTTATAGGATTTGAAATTTCCATTTTCAAAATGTGATAATTAATTCATAAAATGATTAAAAAATTTTGATATCAAATATACATTAAAAATAAAAATTTTAATAAAAAAAATTATAAAATGATCACTTTTCATCACTACTCATCACTTCTCATCGCTAACTCATCACTATAACCCATCACTTCGCATCGCTACTCATCACTAACCATCACTTCGCATCGCTACTCATCACTTCTCATCGCTACTCATCACTACCCATCACTTCGCATCGCTACTCATCACTTCTCATCGCTACTCGTTACTACTCATCACTTCTCATCACTACCCATCACTACTCATCATTCCTCATCACTTATCACTACTCATCGCTACTCTACCTTACTCTGTTCTACTCTACTCTACTCTACTCTGATTAGAATTTGATTTAAATCTTATTAGAATCTGCTTAAAATCTTATTAGAATATTGGAATCTGATTAAAATCTTATTAAAATCTGATTAAAATATTATTATAATCTGATTAAAATCTTACTAGAATTTGATAGTAGTCGTATTAGAATCTGATTAAAATCATGTTAGAATCTGATCGAAATCTTATTAGATTCTTATTAGAATTTGATAGTAATCTTATTAGCATCTGATTAAAAACTCATTAGAACCTTAGTAAAAGCTTATTAGAATCTGATTAAAATCTGATTAAAAAGAGCTAATAGAATGTTTTCTTATTGTTAAATAAATTTATAAATATAGTGGAATGAAAAAATAATAACGCTGAAAAATTTTTTTGCTAATTATTATTTACTACTTTTAAGGAAACCTAATTTATTTTTATTTTTAAATTTATAAATATTTTATTAGGAATGAAAGGTTATTCGTTTTTAAATATATCTAGTTTTTTTAGAAAAAAATTAAATTAATTTATTGAAAAAAATAATAAAAAAAAATAGCTTATATTTTAAGGGATAAATTTTAAAATGTACGTATTTATAGGATTTGAAATTTCCATTTTCAAAATGTGATAATTAATTCATAAAATGATTAAAAAATTTTGATTTCAAATATACATTAAAAATAAAAATTTTAATAAAAAAAAATTATAAAATGATCACTTTTCATCACTACTCATCACTTCTCATCGCTACTCATCACTACCCATCACTTCTCATCGCTACTCATCACTACCCATCACTTTTCATCTACTACATACCCATCTAACCATCACTTCGCATCGCTACGCATCACTACCCATCACTTCGCATCGCTACTCATCATCTTCTCATCGCTCCTACTCGTTACTACTCATCACTTCTCATCACACCCATCTACTCATCACTCCTCATCTCAACTCAATTCAACTCAACTAACTTGTGACCTAAAACAGACCTGATCTGGCTGATGCCAAAATCACTTGTGCACGGCAGTCATTATTTTCGGGAGCTGAGTCGTGGATAAGGAATTAAGTTTTTGTTTTTATTATTTAGATGTTATTATACTATATTCATCTACCTTTATGCAATTATTTTAGATGTTATATAACCATATAATAAGCAATGCCTGGGCGCCAGCCGATTAAATCAGCAAGGGAGAGGGAAATTCAAGAACATACAAAATTAACCAGAAAACACCAACGTAAACTAAATAAATTTATTAAATATAATAACTAACAGTTAAATAATAGACTGAATATTTTTGTTGTCGAACAGTCGAAATTGCTAATTTAATAAAAATTTCTTTGAAGGGAGAATACCAGCAGGTAAGTACAAATAACAAATAACAGATATAACCGTTGTAAAGATGTCCTGGTCGATGAACACATATGACACATGCAAATGCAAAATATAAACCTTAACACAGAAACAAGCAATGGCAACATAAATAGACAACTTTATACAATAATTATTTACAATTAAGTAATGGGATTTTCAGCCAAGCTAATATTATACATAAATCTCCATTTATCTGTGCGGTTTCATTTAAATAATATTTATTTCTATTTTATAGCTTAAAAAAACTAAGAGTGATTTGTTGTTATGACTTGGAGGAATAGTTATACTAAATTACACGTGTAAAATATATGGCAATCTTAGGCAAGTAATATCACAGTGATTAATTTGCAATTGCCCAATTAACAGCTGTTAATTAGTGAACACTGAATAATTATTATGTGGGTAATCCACAGTTTACCACGAAGATTATTATATGTACAGGTATTTACATTATTTCAAGAGCAAAACACAACAAATATCACTGTTCATCAAAGTAGACACTGGTAAGTATTATATAACGAATTTTACTATTTTTTATAATTGGTATAAAATGAATGTAATGCTGACCTTCTTTCTTTAATATTTTCCCATCTCATGATATTGAGAACACTGATAACAAAATTGTACTCACTCTGTAGTTCCATAAAAAGATATCACCTGAGCCTGATCCTAGAACACTCGGCTGACAATCTAAGGGATGTTCCAACCCTCATACATACGTGGTTTCTGAATGTTGAGTTAATTATAATTTTAAGAAACTGTCCTATATCCTATGAATTGACTGGAGGGTGTGTGGTAACTTTAAGTAAAAATCATAGTCGGCAAGATAATATACGCTGTGGTAACTTCAGCTTAGTTACATGAAGATAACTCGTACAGGACAGTACAATACAGGAGCAACACGGTAAGACAAAAAAGGAAAAGGCCTAAAAAAATTATTATGTGTTACGCCCCTGGCAGATAAGAATATTAACTGATATGAATTTAGAAAACACTCACCCTAGATTTTATGAGGCCTTTTACTAAATTTTACACAGATTCTTGGAAAATTATACTAGAGAAATTTTAGCTAGCAATATGGCTGTCTCTTATCACTTCCACATTCTCCAATCTTGTGGAATTTAAACCAAAAAAACTTCTGACAGTATATCTGATTTATTGCCAACTATTCTAGATTAAAATTTACTATTTAATTCAAAAATAAAAGTATTGACCTCAAATCAAAGAAATAAAACTGATGGACTAATAATTCTACAACATTTTAGGAACTTCTATTGCCCACATATTATCACTACTTTCTTTTTTTCTGTTTCAGGTTTACCAGAAAATATGATAAATTGGATTATTCATATAAGATAAATAATATTAAACTGCCTTAAATTTCTAAGGATAACGTCTCTACACAATACAGTGCTGGACCGTGGCTACTATCGGCGAACAGCTCCATTTTTACAATGTGATTCTATCTGTTTATTATATTATGTTTCCTGCCTAACTTTTGTTAAAAAACATTCTTGTATAAAACAATAAATAAAGTTGAAATTCATAAACGTTTGAATGTTTAATTTCTATTATTAATTTTCAGAGGTTCGTTAAATCAATACAAATTATCTAGGTATGCAACCAAACATACGATCTTAACATTTCTTGTTCTACAAAGGGTTTTATATGAGTGTTGACCGGAATATATTATACTTCATTAACATACAGGGTCTTCCAACCGTTACAAACTCTACTCTACGCTACTCTACCCTACTCTACTCTACCCTACTCTACTCTCCTCCCCCTCCTTTGCTCTGCTCCACTCTCTACAGAACTCTACTCAACTCTACTCAACTGTACTCAACTCTAATCAACTCTACTCAACCCAACCCAACGCAACGAAACACAACGAACCGAAATGCAACGAAACGAAACGAAACGAGACGCAACGAAACGAAACGAAACGCATGAAATGCGACGAGACGCAACGAAACGAAACGCAATGCAACGAAACAAAACGCAACGAAACGAAACGAAACGAAACGAAACAAAACGAAACACAACACAACACACCACACCACACCACACCACACCACACCACACACACCACACCACACTACAACACACTACTACACAACTCAACGAAACTCAACGCAACGAAACGCAACGCAACGAAACGAACTCAGTTAAACTCAGTTAAAACTAGGCTTAGATACCATATTATTATAAAAGTAAAATTAAAAATTAAATAGTTAAGATTTTAATTAGACTCTAATAAGATTTTAATCAGATTCTAATAAGAATACCATCAGATTCTAATTATATTCTAATAAGATTTTAATCAGATTCTAATAAGATTATAATCAAATTTAATAACATTCTTCTAAGATTACGGTTAGATTTTAATCAGATTGTAATAAGATTTTAATCAGGTTCTATAAGATATTTATCATATTCTAATAAGATTCTAATAAGATTTTAATCAAATTCGTATTATTAAGATTACTGTCAGATTTTAACTAGATTGTAATACGATTCTAATAAGATTCTAATAAGATTTTTATCAGATTCTAATACGATTCTAATAAGATTACCATCAGATTATAATCAGATTCTAATAAGATTTTAATCAGAACCTAATCAGATTTTTATCAGATTCTAATAAAATTACTATCAGATTCTAATCTAACTCATCTCAACTCAGTTTAACTCAGTCCAATTCAGATCAACTCAGTACAACTCAACTCAACTCAGGTCAACTCAGATAAAACTAGGATTAGATACCATGTAACCACCACCAAATGTAAAATTAAAAATTAAATTGTTAAGATTTTAATTAGATTCTAAAAAAGATTTTAATCAGCTTCTAGTAAGATATTACTAAGATTCTAATAAGATTACTGTCCGATTTTAATCAGATTGTAATAAGATTTTAATCAGGTTCTAATAAGATTTTTATTATATTCTAATAAGATTCTAATAAGATTTTAATCAGATTCTAATAAGGTTTTAAACAAATTCTTGTTAGAATCTTAGATTTTAATAATTTTAATCAGATTTTAATTAGAATACTACCAGATTCTAATCATATTCTAATCAGATTTTAATAAGATTTTAATCAAATTTTAATCAGATTTAATCAAATTCTAATAAGATTCCTCTCAGATTTTAATCAGATTGTAATAATATTCTAATCAGATTCTAATAAGATTCTAATCACATTTTAATCAGACTCTAATCATATTTTAATCAGATTCTAATAAGATTACTATCAGATTCTAATCAGATCCTAATCAGATTCCAGTCAGATTCTAAAAAGATTTTAAGCAGATTCTAATAAGATTCTACGAGGAATCTAAGAAGATTTTACAAGGATTCTAATAAGCTTTTATTCAGATTCTAATAAGATTTTAATCAGATTCTTATTAGAATCTGATTTTAATCAGATTCATCGAACACTGAATACAGAAAACAAAACGCAACACGCCACACGCCAGACGCTACACCACACACACACCACACCACACACTACACAACACAAAACAAGATCAACACCAACACCAACACCAACACCAACACCAACACCAACACCACACCAACACAAAGACAAAGACAAAGACAAAGACAAAGACAAAGACAAAGACAAAGACAGACAAAGACAAAGACAAAGACAAAGACAAAGACAAAGACAAAGACAAAGACAAAGACAAAGACCAAGACCAAGACCAAGACCAAGACCAAGACCAAGACCAAGACCAAGACCAAGACCAAGACCAAGACCAAGACCAAGACCAAGACCAAGACCAAGACCAAGACCAAGACCAAGACCAAGACCAAGACCAAGACCAAGACCAAGACCAAGACCAAGACCAAGACCAAGACCAAGACCAAGACCAAGACCAAGACCAAGACCAAGACCAAGACCAAGACCAAGACCAAGACCAAGACCAAGACCAAGACCAAGACCAAGACCAAGACCAAGACCAAGACCAAGACCAAGACCAAGACCAAGACCAAGACCAAGACCAAGACCAAGACCAAGACCAAGACCAAGACCAAGACCAAGACCAAGACCAAGACCAAGACCAAGACCAAACCTAGACCTAGACCAAGACCAAGACCAAGACCAAGACCAAGACCCAGACCCAGACCCAGACCCAGACCCAGACCCAGACCCAGACCAACCAACGAAGAGACCGAACCAGACGACGAAGAGCGGATCCACGAACGAACCAGACCTGACCTAGACCTAGACCTAGACCTAGACCTAGACCTAGACCTAGACCTAGACCTAGACCTAGACCTAGACCTAGACCTAGACCTAGACCTAGACCTAGACCTAGACCTAGACCTAGACCTAGACCTAGACCTAGACCTAGACCAGACTTAGACTTAGACTTAGACCTAGACGTAGACCTAGACGTAGACCTAGAGTAGACCTAGACCTAGACTTAGACTTAGACTTAGACTTAGACCTAGACTTAGACCTAGACTTAGACGTGGGCCTAGACTTAGACTTAGACCTAGACGTGGGCCTAGACTTAAACCTAGACTTAGACTTAGACCTAGACGGTGGGCAGACTTAAACCTAGACCTAGACTTAGAGCTAGGCCTAGACTTAGGCCTAGCCAGACTTAGACCTAGGCCTAGACTTGAAACCTAGACTTAGACCTACACTTAAACCTAGACCTAGACTTAGACCTAGACCTAGACTTAGACATAGACCTAGACTAGACCTAGACCTAGACCTAGACTTAGACCTAGACTTAGACTTAGACCTAGACCTAGACCTAGACCTAGACTTAGACCTAGACTTAGACCTAGACTTAGACCTAGACTTAGACCTAGACTTAGACCTAGACTTAGACCTAGACCTAGACTTAGGCCTAGACTTAGACTTAGACCTAGACGTGGGCCTAGACTTAGACTTAGACCTAGACGTGGGCCTAGACTTAGACCAAGACCTAGACTTAGACATAGACCTAGACATCCTAGACCTAGACCTGGACCTAGACTTAGACCTAGACTTAGACTTAGAGCGCCTAGACTTAGACCTAGGCCTAGACTTAGACCTAGGCCTAGACCTGAAACCTAGACTTAGACCTACACTTAAACCTAGACCTAGACTTAGACCTAGACCTAGACTTAGACATAGACCTAGACATACACTTAGACCTAGACCTGGACCTAGACTTAGACCTAGACTTAGACTTAGACCTAGACCTAGACTTAGACATAGACCTAGACATACACTTAGACCTAGACCTGGACCTAGACTTAGACCTAGACTTAGACTTAGACCTAGACCTGGACCTAGGCCTAGACCTAGACTTAGACTTAGACTTAGACCTAGACATAGACTTAGACTTAGACTTAAACTTAGACCTAGACTTAGGCCTAGACTTAAACCTAGACTTAGACCTAGACTGACTAGGCTTAGACTTAGACCTAGACGTAGACCTGGACGTAGACCCAGACCTAGACTTAGACCTGGACTTAGGCCTAGACCTAGACTTAGACCTGGACTTAGACTTAGACCTAGACCTGGACTTAGACCTAGGCTTAGACCTACAGTAAACTTAAACATAGACCTAGACTGACCTAGGCTTAGACCTGACTTAGGGTAGACTTAACCTAGACATACACTTAAACCTAGACCTAGACTTAGACCTAGACTTAGACTTACACTTAGACCTAGACTGACAGACCTAGACTTAATCTTAGACTTAAACCTAGACTTAAACCTAGACTTACACTTAAACCTAGACCTAGACCTAGACTTAGACTTAGACCTAGACTTAGACATAGACAGACTCAAACCTAGACCTAGACCTAGACTTATACTTAGACAGACCTGGACTTAGACCTAGACTAGACCTAGACCTAGATCTAGACTTAGACTTAAACCTAGACCTAGACTTAAACCTAGACTTAAACCCAGACGTAGACCTAGACTTAGACCTAGACTTAGACCTAGACTTAGTCCTAGATGCCTAGATTACTTAGACTTAACTAGACCTAGACTTAAACTAGACCTAACCTAGACTTAGGCCTATACTTAGACCTAGATTTAGACCTAGACCTAGAATTAGACTTAGACCTAGACTTAGACCTAGACCTAGACCAAGCCAAGTCCAATACATCACAGAAATCTTTAGAATCTGATTAAATCTGATTAAAATCTTATTAGAATCTGATAGTAATCTTAATAGAATATGATTAAAATCCGATTAGAATTTGTTTAAAATCTAATAAGATTAAGATCTTATTAGCATTGTTTAAAATTTTATTAGAATCTTATTAGAATCTGACTAAATCTGATTAGAATCTGATTAAAATATTTTTAGAATATGATTACATTCTTTTTAGAATCTGATCTTATAAGAATCTGATTGGAAACTTATTAAAATCTTCGTAAAATATTATTAGAATCTGCTTAAAATCTTATTAGAATCTATAATCTGATTAGAATCTTATTAGAATCTGAGAGTAATCTCATTAGAATCTGATTAAAATCTGTTTAGAATCTGATTAAAATCTTATTGCAATAAGATTAAAATCTGACAGCAATTTTATTAGAATCTGATTAAATCTGATTATAATCTGATTAGAATCTGATTAAAATCTAATGAGAATCTGATTAAAATTTTATTGGAATCTAATTAAAAGCTTATTGCAATCCTCGTAAAATCTTATTAGATTCCTCGTAAAATCTTATTAGTATCAGCTTAAAATCTTTTTTAGAATCTGATTAGGATCTGATTAGAATCTGATAGTAATCTTACTAGAAACTGATTAAACTCTGATTAGAATCTGATTAAAATCTTATTAGAATCTGATAGTAATCTTATTAGAATCTTATTAGAATCTGATTAAAATCTTATTAGAATCTTAGTAAAATCTTACTAGAATCTGATTAAAATCTTATTAGAATCTGATTAAAAACTTTTTTAGAATTTTATTAGAATCGGATAAAATGCTTAATAGGATCTGATTAAAATCTTAATACAATCTGATTAAGATCTGACAGTAATCTTATTATAATCTGATTAAATCTGATCAGTCTGATTAAAATCTTATTAGAATCTGCTTAAAATCTTATTAGAATCTGATTAAAAAGAGCTAATAGAATATTTTCTTATTGTCAAATAAATTTATAAATATTGTTTATTAGGAAGGAAATGCTATTCGTTTTTAAATATATCTAGTGTTTTTAGAAAAAAATTAAATTAATTTATTAAAAAAAATCAATTAAAAAATTAATAAAATAGATTATATTCTAAGGGATACCTTTAAAATAAATTTACAAATTTATGGTATTCATTTTCAGAATGTGATAATAATTTATAAGATTATAAAAAAAATTTAGTTTTAAATGTATTTTAAAAATAAAAATTTTAATATAAAAATGTTATAAAATGATCACTTCTCATTACTACTCTTATCTTCTTATGACTTCTCATCACTACTCATCACTTCTCATCCCTACTCATCCCTACTCATCCCTACTCATCCCTACTCATCACTACTCATCACTTCGCATTACTACCCAGCAGTACTCATCACTTCGCATCACTACCCAGCAGCACTCATCACTACGCATCACTACTCTACCATATTCTATTATACCCTATTCTACTCTACTCTACTCACTCTACTTACTCTCTACTCTACTCTGCTCTGCTCTACTCTACTCCACTTAACCTAACCTAACGTAATTCTTACGTGAGGTTAATTTTTACGTTAGGTCAGATTAAGAAAAGTTTTTTTTCCCTGCATTACAACTTCTGTTAACCTAATATTACATAGATTTCGAAAATAGAACTAATCTAACGTAATTTTTCCGTGACGTTAACCATATTTTCGATTTTTGTTAGGCTGGATTAAGAAAAGTTGTTCATTTTCCCCTGCTTTACAACTTTTGTTAATCTAAGCTAACGTTGAAGTCGAAAATAAAAAGTTTTAAATTGAATCACCCGAATTAAAAAAATTCCAAATTAAAATTTTAATTCTAAAAAAATAATATTTTATTTTATAAACTTATAGGGTCTTCTCGTATTTTAATATTATTTAAGTTTTTTAACTAAAAATAAAAAATTGAATAATTGAGGCAATCCTTTTTTCATTCAACCTTTCATTGCAACTTTTAATTAAAAAAGTAATGATTGTGCTACCATTGCACGATCAAAATACCGCGGCTAAGTTTATTCATTTAAACTTTATTTTTTTAGTTAAAAATCTTAAATATTATTAAGGAACTAGAAGACCCAATTAGTTTTATAAAATAAAAAACCATTATTTTAGAATTAAAATTTTAATTTGGAATTTTTATTTGGAACAGTTGAAAAACTTTTTTTAATTTTTGTTTTATACGTTAGGTTAGATTAACAGAAGTTGTAAAGTATGGAAAAATGAACAACTTTTCTAAATCTAACCTAACGTAAAAATCGAAAATAAAGTTAATCCCCTAAAAAATTTAAATTAATTTAACATATTAAAATTTTAAATTAAAAATTATTAATTGAAATTGTAATTTTTAAGAGTAATAAAATGAAGTTTAGAAATTTAATTTAAAACAAGGATTAGATAATCCTATTATTATAAATGTAAAATTAAAAATTGGACGGTTTTTTATAAATTATGAATTTAAAATAAATAAATTAATGTTTTATTATAAAATTAGGAAAATTTTTTATTATTAAATTAGTTAGTATTGAGGAAGAATTATTTTATATAAGAAAATATTATTTTTTGCACGGTGTATCAGGGTTTATTAAATAAAAATTTAAATTTTCTCGAATTTAAAAGCTAATAGAATATTTTCTTATTGTTAAATAAATTATAAATATTTTATTAGGAATGAAATATTCATTTTTAAATATATCGTTTAATAATTTTAAAAAAAGTTTAATAAAATAGATTATTATATTTTAAGGAATAACTTTTAAAATAAATTTTTAAAATTTACAAATTTATAGGATTAGAAATTTTCGTTTTCAATGTTATAATTAATTTATAAAATTATGTCTTTTTTATTTTAAATATATTTTAAAATAAAAATTTTAATAAAGAAAATATTATAAAATGATCACTTCTCATCACTACTCATATCTTCTCATCACTACTCATTTATACTCATCACTACTCATCTCTACTCAACCCTACTCATCACTACTCATCACTTCGCATTACTACCCATCACAACTCATCACTGCTCATTACTTCGCATCACTTCTCATCACCACCTATCACCACCCATCACTAGTCACCACTCCTCATTTATCATCACTACTCGTAGCTACTCATTGCTACTCATCGCTATTCTGTTCTACTCTACTCTACTCTGATTAGAATTTTATTAAAATCTTATTAGAATCTGCTTAAAATCTTATTAAAATCTGATTAAAGTATTATTATAATCTTATTAAAATCTTATCAGAATCTGATAGAAATCTTATTAGAATCTAACTGAAATCTTTTTAGAATTTTATAGTAATCTTGTTATAATCTGATTAAAATCTCATTAGAACCTTAGTAAAGTCTTATTAGAATCTGATTCAAATCTTATTATAATCTAATTAAAATGAGATTAAAAAGAGTTAATAGAATATTTTCTTATTGTTAAATAAATTTAAAAAAATATTTTATTAGGAATGAAAGGTTAATCGATTTTAAACATATTTTTCCAAAAAAACTAGTTCTTTTAGAAAAAAAATTAATTTAAAAAAAAAATAATTAAAAAAAATAATAATATTAATATTTTAAGGATAACCTTTAAAACAAATTTTTAAAATTTACATATTTATAGGATTTGAAATTTTTAAAATGTGATACCTTTTATAAAATTATTAAAAAATTTTGATTTTAAATATATTTTAAATATAAAAATTTCAATATAGAAAATATTATAAAATGATCACTTCTCATCACTGATAATTTCTGCTCAACACTTCCCACATACTCCTCATCACTAATCATCACTTCTCATCGCTACTCATCACTTCGCATCACTCCGTATCACTACCCATCACTACTCATTACTTCTCATCAATTCTCGTCACTACTCATCGCTACTCATCACGTTGCATCACTTCTCCAGACTGCCCATCACTACTCATCACTCCGCATTACTCCTCATTACTCCTCATTACTCCTCATTACTTCTCATTACTACCCAACTCTACTACACTCTATTATATTCTACTTCAACACAACACAAAATACTAACACAAACACATACACAAACACAAACCCAAGCACAAACCCAAACACAAACCCATACCCAAACACAAACACAAATACTAGAATCAAGAGTCTAGACTCTAGACTAGACTCCAGACTGTAGATTCTAGACTCCAGACTGTAGACTGTAGACTCTAGACTCCAGAATCTAGATTCTACACTCTACACTCTAGACTCCAGACTTCAGAGTCCAGACTCTAGTCTCTAGACTCAAGACTCCAGATTCTAGATTCCATACTCCAGGATCCAGACTCCATACGCCAGACTCCAGACTCCAGGCTCCAGACTCCAGACTCCAGACTCCAGCCTATATACTCTAGACTCTAGTGTCTAGACTCTAGATCCTGGACCCTAGTCTCTAGACTCCAGACTCTAGACGCCAGACTCCACACTCTAGACTCTAGACTCTAGTCTCTAGACTGTAGACTCCAGACTATAGATTCCAAACTCTAGACTCTAGATTGCATACTCCAGGCTCCAGACTCCAAACTCCAGCCTCCATACACCAGACTCCAAACTCGAGACTCGAGACTCTAGACTCTAGACTCTACACTCTAGATTCCATACTCCAGACTCCAGACTTCAAACTCGAAACTCGAGACTAGATTCTAGATTCTAAGCTCTAGACTATAGGCTCCATACCCCAGACTGCAGTCCCCAGACCCCCAGACTCCAGACTCTAGATTCAAGACTCTAGTCTCCACACTGTAGACTCCAGACTCCAGACTCTAGTCTCCAGACTCCAGACTATAGATACCAGACTCCAGACACCAGACTTCAGGCTCCAGATTATAGACTCTAGACCCTAGACTCTATAGTCTAGAGCGTAGAGTCCACACCCCCAGATTCCAGACCCCAGACTATAGACTCTAGTCTCCAGACTGTAGACTCCAGAATATAGATTCCAGACTCTAGACTCTAGATTCCAGGCTCCAGACTCTAGACTCTACTCTATACTGGAATCTATAGTCTGGAGTCTGGATATTAGAGTCTGGAGACTGGGTTCTGGAGTCTGGAGGTCTGGAGTCTCTAGAGGGTAGAGGCTACACCCCCAGACTCCAAACTCCAGACTTTTGACTCCAGACCGTAGACTCCAGACCATAGATTCCAAGCTCTACACTCTAGATTCCAGATTCCAGTCTCCAGGCTCCAGACTCCAGACTTGAGTCTGGAGGTCTAGGGTCTGGAGTCTAGAGTCTAGAGTCTAGAGTTTAGAGTCTGGAGGCTGGAGCCTAGAGTCTGTAATCTACAATCTAGAGTCTGGAGTCTGGAATCTATAGTCTGGAGTCTACAGTCTGGAGACTAAAGTCTAGAGTCTAGATTCTGGAGTCTGGGGTCTGGGGTCTGGAGTCTAAAGTCTAAAGCCTAGAGTCTCGTGTCTGCAGCCTTGAGCCTGGAGTCTGGAAGCTAGAGTCGATAGCCTGGAGTCTAGAGTCTGGAGACTGGGGTCTGGAGTCTGGGGTTTGTGGACTCTACACTGTCTGGGTCCGGGTTCTTGCGCCTGGAGTATAGATTCTGGAATCTGGGTCTGGAGTCTGGGGTCTGGAGTATGAAGTATGGAGTCTGGGGTCTGGAGTCTCGAGTATGGAGTGTGGACTCTGGAGTCTTGTGTCTGGAGTCTAGAGTCTAGAGACTAGAGTCTAGGCTCTAGGATGAAGGGTCTAGAGTCTAGTGTCCAGACTCCAGACTTCATACTCGAGACTCTAGACTCTAGACTCCAAACGCCAGACCCCAAGACCCAAACTGCAGACTGTAGACTCCAGACTACAAATACTAGACTCTAGACACTAGATTCCAGACTCCAAACTCCTGACTCCACACTCTAGACTCCAGACTCTAGACCACAGAACCAGATTCTAGACTGCGGACTCCAGATTCCAGACTCCAGATTCCAGACTCCAGATTCCAGACTCCAGATTCCAGGCTCCAGACTCCAGACACCCGACCTCCAGACTCCGGACTCCAGACTCTAGACCCCCAGACCCAAGACACCAGACCCTGATTATAGACTGCGGACTCCAGATTCCAGACTCCAGATCCCCAGACTCCAGGCTACCGACTCCAGACTCCATACTCCGTACTTGAGACTAGACTCCAGACTCGAGACACTAGACACTAGACACTAGACTCCAGACTTCAGACTCCACACTCCATACTCCATACTCCATACTCCAGACTCTAGACCCCCCAGACTCCAGACCCCATACTCCAAACCCCAGACCCCAGACTCTACACTCTATAACGATTTTACTTTCGCTATTTTAATTATTCAAATAAAACGCCCAAAAAAAATACATATATATATATATATTTTAGAACAGAGAAAACAAAAGGGTCAAGGCGTGGTCAACAAATAATAAACTAGGTACATACAATGCATGCAAAAGTATACAATCTTCAGAAAATATTATTTTCAACTAATAAGTCTATTTTTTAGGGCGCCACCGCCTTTCTTTTTCTTCGTTTTATAACAATGTCTATGAATGTTATTTATTTTAAACGTCTAAAAAACTACACGCAGTAAGGCCGTTGAAAGGGGGAAAGAACGGTTACTTTTCATAAAAGTTTATCCACAGTTCAAGAGCAGGTGTCAAGTGTCAAGTGTCAAGTGTCAAGTGTCAAGTGTCAAGTGTCAAGTGTCAAGTGTCAAGTGTCAAGTGTCAAGTGTCAAGTGTCAAGTGTCAAGTGTCAAGTGTCAAGTGTCAAGTGTCAAGTGTCAAGTGTCAAGTGTCAAGTGTCAAGTGTCAAGTGTCAAGTGTCAAGTGTCAAGTGTACAAGTGTCAAGTGTCCAGTGTCCAGTGTCCAGTGTCCAGTGTCAAGTGTCAAGTGTCAAGTGTCAAGTGTCAAGGGTCACGCGCCACGCGCCACGCGTCACGTGTCACGTGTCAAGCGTCAAGTGTCACGTGTCACGTACAATGTACTTTGTACAATGAACTTTGTGCAATGTACAATATACATTGTACAAAGTACATTGTACATTGTACAATGTACTTTGTACATTGTACAATGTACAATGTACTTTGTACAATATACAATGTACTTTATACAATGTACAATGTACATAGTACAAAGTACATTGTACAAAGTACATTGTACATAGTACATTGTACAAAGTACATTGTACATTGTACAAACTACATTGCACAAAGTACATTTTACAATGTACAATGTACATTGTACAATGTACAATGTCGTAAAATGTACAATGTACAATGTAGTAAAATGTACAATGTACAATGTTGTACAATGTACAATGTACAATGTTGTACAATGTACAATTGTACACAGTACTTTGTACTTTGTACAATATTGTTTGTACGATGTACTCTGTACATTGTATCTTGTATACTGTACATTGTACATTGTACAATGTATATTGTACCTTGTACAATGTACAATGTACAATGTACAGTATACAAGATACAATGTACAGAGTACATCGTACAAACAATATTGTACAAAGTACAAAGTACAGTGTACATTGTACATTGTACAACATTGTACATTGTACATTTTACTACATTGTACATTGTACATTTTACGACATCGTGCATTGTACAATGTACTTTGTACATTGTAAAATGTACTTTGTGCAATGTAGTTTGTACAATGTACAATGTACAATGTACTTTGTACAATGTACTGTGTACAATGTTCTCTGTACAATGTACTTTGTACTATGTACTTTGTACACTGTATAAAGTACATTGTACATTGTACAATGTACATTGTACAATGTACAATGTACAAAGTACATTATACAATGTACAATGTACAATGTACATTTATTGTACAATGTACATTGTACAATGTACATTGTACAATGTACATTGTACAATGTAAATATACATTGTACAATGTACCTTGTTACAATGTAAATTGTACAATGTACATTGTACATTATACAATGTACAATGAACATTAGTCGGTAGGTGGATCTCCGGAGAGACCGAATCCGACACTACCCAGGGCGCTAGAACATCAAAGCCCTGGGTGTTTGTTTGTTTTTTTTTCCCCCCCCCCACAAAAAAAGGTTAGGTTAGGTTAGGTTAGGTTAGGTTAGGTTAGGTTAGGTTAGGTTAGGTTAGGTTAGGTTAGGTTAGGTTAGGTTAGGTTAGGTTAGGTTAGGTTAGGTTAGGTTAGGTTAGGTTAGGTTAGGTTAGGTTAGGTTAGGTTAGGTTAGGTTAGGTTAGGTTAGGTTAGGTTAGGTTAGGTTAGGTTAGGTTAGGTTAGGTTAGGTTAGGTTAGGTTAGGTTAGGTTAGGTTAGGTTAGGTTAGGTTAGGTTAGGTTAGGTTAGGTTAGGTTAGGTTAGGTTAGGTTAGGTTAGGTTAGGTTAGGTTAGGTTAGGTTAGGTTAGGTTAGGTTAGGTTAGGTTAGGTTAGGTTAGGTTAGGTTAGGTTAGGTTAGGTTAGGTTAGGTTAGGTTAGGTTAGGTTAGGTTAGGTTAGGTTAGGTTAGGTTAGGTTAGGTTAGGTTAGGTTAGGTTAGGTTAGGTTAGGTTAGGTTAGGTTAGGTTAGGTTAGGTTAGGTTAGGTTAGGTTAGGTTAGGTTAGGTTAGGTTAGGTTAGGTTAGGTTAGGTTAGGTTAGGTTAGGTTAGGTTAGGTTAGGTTAGGTTAGGTTAGGTTAGGTTAGGTTAGGTTAGGTTAGGTTAGGTTAGGTTAGGTTAGGTTAGGTTAGGTTAGGTTAGGTTAGGTTAGGTTAGGTTAGGTTAGGTTAGGTTAGGTTAGGTTAGGTTAGGTTAGGTTAGGTTAGGTTAGGTTAGGTTAGGTTAGGTTAGGTTAGGTTAGGTTAGGTTAGGTTAGGTTAGGTTAGGTTAGGTTAGGTTAGGTTAGGTTAGGTTAGGTTAGGTTAGGTTAGGTTAGGTTAGGTTAGGTTAGGTTAGGTTAGGTTAGGTTAGGTTAGGTTAGGTTAGGTTAGGTTAGGTTAGGTTAGGTTAAGGTTAGGTTAGGTTAGGTTAGGTTAGGTTAGGTTAGGTTAGGTTAGGTTAGGTTAGGTTAGGTTAGGTTAGGTTAGGTTAGGTTAGGTTAGGT